>JANJGN010000010.1:98803037-98828944 GCA_026770705.1 Isurus oxyrinchus
GCACAGAAACACACACACACACGCACAGAAACACACACGCACAGAAACACACACGCACAGAAACACACACACACACACAGGCACAGAAACACACACACACACAGGCACAGAAACACACACACACACAGGCACAGAAACACACACACACACACAGGCACAGAAACACACACACACACACAGGCACAGAAACACACACACACACACACACACACAGGCACAGAAACACACACACACACACACACACACACAGGCACAGAAACACACACACACACACACACACACAGGCACAGAAACACACACACACACACACACACACACACAGGCACAGAAACACACACACACACACACACACAGGCACAGAAACACACACACACACACACACAGGCACAGAAACACACACACACACACACACAGGCACAGAAACACACACACACACACACACAGGCACAGAAACACACACACACAGGCACAGAAACACACACACACAGGCACAGAAACACACACACACACAGGCACAGAAACACACACACACACAGGCACAGAAACACACACACACACACACACAGGCACAGAAACACACACAGAAACACACACAAACACACACACACACAAACACACAAACACACACACACACAAACACACACACACACAAACACACACAAACACACACACACACACAGAAACACACAGCGACAAACACAGAAACGCAGCGACAAACACAGAAACATAGCGACAAACACAGAAACACAGCGACAAACACAGACACACACACAGCGACAAACACAAACACAGAGACACACACAGCGACAAACACACCGCGACAAACACACACGCACAGAAACACACGCACCAACAGACAGGTTAATAATATCCTGTGTCAAATTCAGCTGCACAACTAAAATATACGCAACAGTCTCACACAAATGTCAAAAATGTGAACAAAATCTAAAACTCACATCAATCTTTCCCGGGAACAGTGTCACGCATGTCAATAATGCAGTGGCAACAAGTCCACACGTACAACAAAAACACCTTGATACTCAAAATAATGGGCACATCCCTTGAGAGCCCCAGACACGCCCCACCCGAAAACCCCGGGCACACGCTCCCCACCCCAATAACCCCATGAACACCGCCCCCCGATAACTCTGGGCACGCCCCCCAATAACCAGGAGAGGGAGGTGTGTGGAATCGGCAGAGTTAACCGGATCCATGCTGGTTGGTGAACTTGCAAGTAAACACAGAGCCTTTCCACTCATGTAGTTTATTGCCTTTGTTCAGTGTCAACCCTCCTCACCCACAGCCTGTGTCCAAGCTATCTCCTAATTATATCTGTTCAAATATTGATAAACTTTCCCTTAGTGTAATTGATAAAGACATTGACAAGTGATGGGATGGGTAAGGAGTGAGAGGAGGGTCTTGTTAGCAATGGCTCCTTTCAAAATGAACCCGGCTTGAATTAGTTTCCTAGTTGCTGATCCTATGTTGCCATGATCAAATTTGCACAAGTTTGTGAGTGAGTAGCTCCAGGCAGCCTGCAGCCATTGCTATTGCTTTGCTGATCTCTCCTTTGCTGGGTGGGCTATTCAAATATTTCCCTTTCAAAATGCTTTGTGGGAGGAAAACAAGTGGCAGAACTATAGTGATAAGGGATTCAATAGTTAGGGGCATAGACTGATGCTTCTATGGCCGCAAACGTGAATCAAGGATGGTATGTTGCCGCCCTGGTGCCAGGGTCCAGGATGTCATGGAGCGGCTGCAGGACATTCTGGGGAAGGAAGGTAAGCAGCCAGTGGTACATATGGAAACCAACGACATAGGGGAACTAAGGGATGAGGACCTGCAAGCTCAGTACAGGAAGTTAGGAGATAAATTAAAATGCAGGACCTCAAATGTAGTAATCTCAGGATTACTCTCAGTTCCACGTGCTAGCGACAGCAGGAATAAGAGGATAAACCAAATGAACACGTGGCTGGAGGATGGTGTAGCCTGGGGGGATTCAGATTCTTGAGGTACTGGGACCGGTGCAGTTCATGTAGTTTATATGAATTTCAGCAAAGCCTTTGACAAGCTCCCACATGGGAGACTTATAAAGAAGGCAAATACACATGGGATACAGGGTAATTTGATAAGGTGGATTCAAAATTGGCTTAGTTGTAGGAGACAGAGAGTGATGACAGAAGGCTGCTTTAATGACTGGAAGCCAGTGTCCAGTGGCGCACCACAGGGATCTGTGCTGGGTCCCTTATTATTTGTCATTTATATAAACAACATAGATGACTATGTGGGGGGTAGGATTAGTAAGTTTGTGGATGACACAAAGATTGGCTGGGTGGTTAACAGTGAGATTGAGTGTCTTGGGCTACAGGAAGATATAGATGGGATGGTCAAATGGACAGATAAGTGGCAGATGGAATTTAACCCTGAAAAGTGAGAGGTGATACACTTTAGAAGGACTAATTTGACAATGAAGTATTCAATGAACGGCATGGCACTAGGAAGTTCTGAGGAACATAGGGACCTTGGTGTGTGTGTCCATAGATCTCTGAAGGCAGAGGGGCATATTAGTGGGGTGGTGAAAAAGGCATATGGGACACTTGCCTTTATCAATCAAGGCATAAGATTACAAAAGTAGGGCGGTCACGTTGGAGTTGTATAGAACCTTAGTGAGGCCACAGCTAGAGTAGTGTGTGCAGTTCTGGTTGCCACATTATAGGAAGGATGTGATTGCACTGGAGGGGGTGCAGAGGAGATTCACCAGGATGTTGCCTGGGATGAAACATTTAAATTATGAAGAGACATTGGATAGACTTGCGTTGTTTTCATTGGAGCAGAGCAGACTGAGGGGCAACCTGATCGAGGTGTACAAGATTATGAGGGCATGGACAGGGTGGATAGGGAGCAGCTGTTCCACTTAGTTGAAGGGTCAGTCACAAGAGGGCATAAGTTCAAAGTGAGAGGCAGGAGGTTTGGGGGGGATGTGAAGAAAAACTTTTTCACCCAAAGGGTGGTGATGGTATGGAAGGCACTGCCTGGGAGGGTGGTGGAGGCGGGTTGCCTCACATCCTTTAAAAAGTACCTGGATGAGCACTTGGCACGTTCAAGGCTATGTGCCAAGTGCTGGTAAATGGGATTAGGTAGGTAGGTCAGGTGTTTCTCACGTGTCGGTGCAGACTCGATGGGCTGAAGGGCCTCTTCTGCTCTGTGATTCTGATTCTGTGATTCTGCATAAGGTGGGACCTGTACAAACCAGAAGGGCTGCACCCAGACTTGCACCAGTGTACTTGCGGGGGCGTTTGCTAGTTCTGTTGAGTATTTAAACTAGTGTGGTAGGGGGATGGGATCAGATAGGTCAGATTCAGATCGGAAAAATGGAGGTAGAACATTAGCTAGGGAAGTTGTGATAGACATGGAGTTACAGGAGAAGCGAAGTTTAAAAAGTGTCCAGCAAGGGAAATTGACAGGGTTAAACTGTTTATATTTCAATGCAAGGAGTATTACAAACAAGGTAGATGAGTTTAGGGCACAGATAGACACATGGCAGCACAAAGTCATTGCTATAATGGAACTCTGGCTAAAGGAGGGACAAAACTGGCAGCTTAATATCCGTGGTTATAGAGTCTTCAGACACGATACAGTAAGAGATAAAAAAAGGGGGGGTGTGGCACTAATGGTTAAAGAATCAATTCCAGTTGTGGAAAGGGATGATATACTAAATGGGTCAACAAATGAGGCTTTATGGATTGAGCTTAGACATATAAAAGGGGCAGTCACTCTACTGGGAGTATACTACAGACTCCCAAATAGTGAAAGGGAGATAGAAGAACAAATATGTAGGCACATTTCTGCTTGTAAGAACAGGAAGGCAATAATAGTAGGAGACTTCAAATATCCTAATATCAACTGGGATTCAAACAATATAAGGAGCACTGAGGGAGAAAAATTCATGCAGTGTGTCCAGGAAAATTTTTTCAACCAATTAGTGACAAACCCAAAGAGAGGAGATGCAATTCTTAGTCTTGGAAAACGAAGAAGGGCAAGTGGGTGAAGTGACAGTTGGCAACCAACTCGGGGACAGTGATCACAAATCAGTTAGATTTAGCATTTCCATGGAAAAGGACAGAGATAAGGCAGGAGTAAAAGTCTTGAACTGGGGGAAGGCAAATTTTGCAGAAATGAGAAGGGACTTGGCTGAGGTGGACTGGACAGCACTGCTGGAGGATAAAACAGTGGAAAACCAGTGGGAAGCACAAAAAAGCATGATCCTAATTGTACAAAGTAGACATGTCCTCAACAAAAATAAGAGTGGAGTTGCAAATCTAGACCTCCCTGGTTGTCTAGAGGAATACAGGGGAAGATCAAACAGAAAAAGAAAGCATATGATAGGCACAAAGAACTAAGCACTGCAGATAGTCTAGATGAATATAGGAAGTGCAGGGACGAAGTAAAAAAAGAAATAAGGAAATCAAAGAGAGGGCATGAAAAAAGATTAACAAGTTAAAGATAACCCAAAGATGTTTTACCAATACATTAAGATTAGTTAAGGAAAAAGTGGGACCAATCAGAGATGAAGATGGAAACTTGTGTGTAGATGCAGAGGTTGTGTGAATGAATATTTTGTCTCCGTGTTTACAAAGTAAAGGGAGGACATAGATATTGTGGTCCAGGAGGAACACTGCGAGATATTTGAATGGGATAGTCATAAAGAGAAAGGAAGTACTCGAAGGGTTGAAATCCTTGAAAGTTGATAAGTCGCCAGGGCCAGATGGATTGTTTCTGAGGCTGCTGAAGGAAGTCAGGGAGGAGATAGCAGATGCTCTGAGGATGATTTTCCAATCTTCACTAGATACAGGGGATGTACCAGAGGACTGGAGAAATAAAAACGTAGTTCCATTGTTTAAAAAGGGATCAAAGAAATGCCAAACAATTATAGGCCAGTTAGTCTTACATCGGTGATGAGCAAATTAGTAGAATCAATCCTGAGAGATAGGATTAACTGGCATGTGGAAAGGCATGGACTAGTCAGAGATGGTCAGCATGGATTTGTTAAAGGAAGGTCTTGCCTCACAAATTTCATTGAATTCTTTGAGGAAATAACAAGAAGGATTGATGAAGGTTGTGCAGTGGATGTTGTGTACATGGATTTTAGCAAGGCATTTGACAAGGTCCCACATGGCAGATTGGTCAGGTAAGTAAAAGCCCATGGGATTCAGGGTAATGTGGCAAACTGGATAAAAGGTTGGCTTTGTAACAGGAAACAAAGGGTAATGGTCGATGGATGCCCTTGCAAATGGAAAGTTGTCTCAAGTGGTGTTCCACAGGGCTCGGTGTTGGGACTCTTGCTGTTTGTGTTATATATTAACGATTTGGAAGTGAACGTGGGGGGCACGACTGTGAAATTTGCAGATGACACAAAGATTAGTCGAATAGTGTAGATGATAGCCATAATCTCCAAAATGATATAGATGGGTTGGTGGAGTGGGCGGTAAAGTGACTGATGGATTCTAACATAGAGAAGTGTGAGGTCATACATTTAGGGAGGTGAAACAGTTACAGGGATTTCACAATAAATGGGAATATACTAAGAGGGGTAGATAAAGTGAGAGATCTTGGCGTACAAGTACACAGGTTCCTGAAGGCAGCAGTTCGAATAGACAAGATTTTAAAGAATGCATATGGAATGCTCTCCTTTAATGGCAGAGGTATAGAATATAAAAGTAAGGATATAATTTTGGAATTGTATAAAACACTGGTGAGGCCACAACTGGAGTATTGTGTGCTGTTCTAGGTTACCATATTACAGGAAGGACGTATCAGTTCTGGAGAGAGTGCAGAGGAGGTTTACAAGAATGTTGCCAGGGTTAGAAAAGTGTAGCTACAAGGAGAGATTGGACAGGTTGGGGTTATTTTCCTTGGAACAAAGAAGGCTAAGAGGTGACTTGATTGAGGTGTACAAAATTATGAGGGGAATAGTGGACAGGATAAAATTGTTTTCCTTGGTGGAGAATACTAGAACCAGGGGACATAGATTCAAGATAAGTGGCAGAAGATGTAAGGGGTACATGAGGAAGAACTTTTTTGCATAGAGGGAGTGGGTGCCTGGAATTCGCTGCCCAAGTTGGTGGTAGAGGCAGAAACTCAACTCTTTTAAGAAGTATCTAGATCTTCACCTTAAGTGCTGTAAGCTGCAGGGCTATGAGCCAGCTGCAGGAAGGTGGGATTAGAAAGGGCACCTGGGTGTCCTCGGGCTGGCATGGACAAGATGGGCCGAATGGCCTCCTTCTGTGCTGTAATTTTTCTACAGTTCTATGGTTCAGGCCATGCTGGTGCCAAATTAGTATGAGATTCTCCTTTATTGGAGATATTTTTTACAAGAGCTCTGTTCTGTGAATGCCCCAGTGTTGTATCAATGTCAGAATACACCCACATGTTCCAGTAATGTGATATGGACACTCAGGTTGTATCAGTAGGTGAATGGATTAATTTACTGTCTGAATGGAAAAACACTCACACATACAGACACACAGACACAGGAGTGGGCCATCCGGCCCCTCGAGTCTGTTCCATCATTCAATAAGATCATGCCTGATCTGACTGTAACTCTAACATCAATTCCTTCTGATCCTTGATCACCTTTGACTCCCCTGTTAGTCAAGAATCTATCTACCTCAGCCTAAAAAATATTCAATGACTCAGTCTCCACTGCTGTCCAGGGAAGAGAGTTCCAAAGATTCACAACCCTCAGAGAAAAAAGACTCTCCTCATCTCTGTGTTAAGCAGGAGACCCGTTATTTTTAAACTGTGTCACCTAGATCTAGTCTCTCCCACAAGGGAGAAGGGTATCCTCTCAGCATCCACTGTGTCAGGTCCCCTCAGAATCTTATATGTTTCAATAAGATCCTCTCTCATTCTTCTTAACTCCAATGGATACAGGCCCAACCTTTCTTCCTAAGGTAACCCCCATCCTCCTCCCTCCAACCCAATACAAGTATCAGTTGAGTGAACCTTCTCTGAACAGCATATGACACATTTTGATCCTTTTTTAAATAAGGCGACCAAAACTGTACACAGCACTCCAGATGTGGTCTCACCAAGGCCCTGGACAGCTGCAGTAAAACTTCCCCACTTTTATATTTCATTTCCCTTGCAATAAACAACGTTCCATCTGCCTTTCTAATCACTTGCTGTACCTGCATACTGACTTTTCCTGATTCATGTACCAGGACACCCAGATCCCTCTGTATCTCAGAGTTCCGCAATCACTCCCTATTTAAATAATATCCTGCTTTTCTATTCTGCCTGCTAATGTGGGCAAGTTCACATTTTCCCACATTATACTCCATCTGCTAAATTGTTGCCCACCCACTTAACCTGTCTATATCCCTCTGCAGACTCTCTTCCTCCTCTTCACAACCGGACATTCGTTCCCTTCATCCAAGTCATTGATATAGATTGTAAATAGTTGAGGGCCCAGCACTGAGCCCTGTGGAATTCCACTAGTTTCATCTTGCCAACCAGAAAAAGACTCACTTATCCTTACTCTCTGCTTCCTGTTAGCTAACCAATCCTCTATCCATGCTAATATGTTACCTCCTACACTATGAGCTCTTATCTGGTAGTAAGCTTTGATGTGGCACCTTGTCAAATATCTCCCTTTGGAAGTCAAAGTCTTACGGATGAAATTTCATGTCAGTCGTGAGTGTCCCTGTGGCCGAACCAGGAGGGGGCACCATTGCTGATTGGGTGAAAGCAGCCAGCCAATGAATGAGGTGCGGCGCGGGGCCCATCCAATCAGGTGCTGGGGAGGATGGGGGTGAAGGTGACGCTGGCAGGGTCGGAGAACATGGTGCCATTTTGAAACAGCAGCACTGCAGTGGTTTGTGTGTGTGCCTGGAGGAGTCACTATATGATCAGCCAGACAGAAAGCATTGATCAGCTAAACTCAGGTCCCTCGTTGGTTACACTAACATTGTACACTGCCCAGGTCTGCAGTGTTCAGACCAGCTGGGAAATGGCATAGGGCAAACAAAGGACTGTCCTGAGCCAGAATGCCTATGTCGACCTTAACCTCATTCAAAAAATTGACGAGATTACCAGTTTCTGATTTTAAAAAGGAATTTCCCAGGACCTTTCACTGAGGTGGGGAACTGAAAGCTGCATACAGCATAACACAGAGCTGATGCTGAACACGTGCTTCTTTACAACACAGAACATACCCGACCTGCCTGGAGGGAAAACCGAGCAGCAACTTCACATCACCCCACTGCCCAGAAAGTTTCTCCTCATTTTTGTGTTCAAATGTGCTCAAAAATAATCAGCAAGCATTTGACAACAAATGCTGCAATTTGGAATGAGATTTTCATGCAGTCAGCAGTGACTTCCCATCTCTAACATCAAAAGCAATCAAAGGCCAAAGATGCTCAAAGGTATCGGGTATGCTCAAAGCTATCCAGTCAGATCAAGTGAGCATACACTGGTGTGGTATCTGGGTGAGTGTATACGTGTTTTGTATCAGGATGAGTGTACATGAGTGAGGTATCAGTGAGTTTACACAGGTGTGCTGGCAGGATGAGAGTAACCGGCTGAGGTGTCAGGGTGAGCTTACACAGGTGTCGTGTCAAGGAGAGCACACACGGGTGTGGTATCAGGGTGAGTGTACATGGGCGCGGTATCAGGGTGAGATTACACGGGTGTGGTATCAGGGTGAGCGTACACTGGTGTGGTTTCAGGGTGAGCGTACATGGGTGTGGTATCAGCGTGAGTGTACACGGGCGTGGTATCAGGATGAGTGTACACGGGTGTGGTAACAGAGTGAGCAGACATGGTGTGGTTTCAGGGTGAGCGTACAAGGGTGCAGTATCAGCACACACGGGTGTGGTATCAGGGTAAGCGTACACGGGTGCGGAGTCAGGTAGAGCGTACATGGGTGTGGTGTCAGTATGAGCGTACATGGGTGTGCGATCAGGGTGAACGTACACGGGTGTGAAATCAGTGAGCCTACAAGGGTGTTGAAACAGTGAGCATACACGAGTGTGGTGTCAGGGTGAGCATACCCGGATAATCCTAAGCTTTGTGTCCCTTGACATCCAGGGTTCTCCAGACTTGGTCCCCCACTTTGTCTTTACAGAAACATATTTGCCCTGTGGGAGGTTGAGTTGTAAGGAAGATGCAGAGAGGCTTGAGTGTGATTTGGACAAGCTGAGTGAGTGGGCAAATGCATGGCAGATGCAGTATAATGTGGTTAAATGTGAGGTAGCTTTGGTAGCAAAAACAGGAAGGCAGATTATTATCTGAATGGCTATAAATTGAGAGGGGAGAAGGTGCAATGAGACCTGGGTGTCCTCGTACACCAGTCACTGAAGGTAAGCATGTGGGTGCAGCAGGCTGTAAAGAAGGCAAGTGGTATGTTGGCCTTCATAGCGAGAGTACAGGAATGGGGATGTCTTGCTATAATTATACAGGGCCTTGGTGAGACCACACCTGGAATGTTGTGTGCAGTTTTGGTCTCCTTATCCGAGGAAGGATGTACTTGCGATAGATGGTGTGCAGCGAAGGTTTACCCGACTGATTACTGGGATGGCAGCGTTGACATATGAGTCGGTTAGGATTATATTCGCTGGAGTTCAGAAGAATGAGGGACGATCTCATAGAAACCTATAAAATTCTAACAGGACTAGACAGGTTAGAAGCAGGAAGGATCTTCCCGATGGTTGGGGAGTCCAGAACCAGGGGTCTCAGTCTGAGGATATGGGACAGGCCATATAGGACTGAGATGAGGAGAACTTTCTTCACCCAGAGAGTGGTGAGCCTGTGTAATTCGCTACCAGAAAGTAGTTGAGGCCAAAACATTGTGTGTTTTCAAGAAGGAGTTAGATATAGCTCTTGGGGTGAAAGAGATCAAAGGATATAGGGAGAAAGTGGGAGCAGGCTATTGAGTTGAATGATCAGCCAAGATCATAATGAATGGAGGAGCAGGCTTGATGGGCCAAATGGCCTACTCCTGCTCCTATTTTCTATGTTTCTCTCGGGACATTGAGCGTACATGTGAATGGTATCAGGGTGAGCGTATATGGGTATGGTATCAGGGTGAGCGTACACAAGTGTGGTATCAGTGAGCTTAAAGGGGCATGGTATCAGGATGAGCGTGCACAGGTGAGTAATCAGGGTGATCGTACATGTGTGTTAACAGGGTCGACATACATGGATGTGGTATTAGGGTGAGAACACACAGGTCTGGATTAGGGCAAGCGTAGACGGGGGTGGTATCAGTGTGCGCATACAAGGGTCAGGGCGAGCGTGCACGGGTGCGGCACCAGGGCGAGCGTGCACGGGTGCGGCACCAGGGCGAGCGTGCACGGGTGCGGCACCAGGGCGAGCGTGCACGGGTGCGGCACCAGGGCGAGCGTGCACGGGTGCGGCACCAGGGCGAGCGTGCACGGGTGCGGCACCAGGGCGAGCGTGCACGGGTGCGGCACCAGGGCGAGCGTGCACGGGTGCGGCACCAGGGCGAGCGTGCACGGGTGCGGCACCAGGGCGAGCGTGCACGGGTGCGGCACCAGGGCGAGCGTGCACGGGTGCGGCACCAGGGCGAGCGTGCACGGGTGCGGCACCAGGGCGAGCGTGCACGGGTGCGGCACCAGGGCGAGCGTGCACGGGTGCGGCACCAGGGCGAGCGTGCACGGGTGCGGCACCAGGGCGAGCGTGCACGGGTGCGGCACCAGGGCGAGCGTGCACGGGTGCGGCACCAGGGCGAGCGTGCACGGGTGCGGCACCAGGGCGAGCGTGCACGGGTGCGGCACCAGGGCGAGCGTGCACGGGTGCGGCACCAGGGCGAGCGTGCACGGGTGCGGCACCAGGGCGAGCGTGCACGGGTGCGGCACCAGGGCGAGCGTGCACGGGTGCGGCACCAGGGCGAGCGTGCACGGGTGCGGCACCAGGGCGAGCGTGCACGGGTGCGGCACCAGGGCGAGCGTGCACGGGTGCGGCACCAGGGCGAGCGTGCACGGGTGCGGCACCAGGGCGAGCGTGCACGGGTGCGGCACCAGGGCGAGCGTGCACGGGTGCGGCACCAGGGCGAGCGTGCACGGGTGCGGCACCAGGGCGAGCGTGCACGGGTGCGGCACCAGGGCGAGCGTGCACGGGTGCGGCACCAGGGCGAGCGTGCACGGGTGCGGCACCAGGGCGAGCGTGCACGGGTGCGGCACCAGGGCGAGCGTGCACGGGTGCGGCACCAGGGCGAGCGTGCACGGGTGCGGCACCGGGCGAGCGTGCACGGGTGCGGCACCGGGCGAGCGTGCACGGGTGCGGTACCGGGTGAGCGTACACGGGTGTGGTACCAGAGTGACCGTACACGGGTGTGGTACCAGAGTGACCGTACACGGGTGTGGTATCAGGGAGCATACATGGGAGTGGTTTCAGGGCAGGCATACATGAGTGAGGTATCAGTGAGATTATACAGGTGTGATATCAGGGTGAGTGTACCCGGGTGAGGTGTCAGGGCAGAGTACACGGGTGAGGCATCAGTGAGTTTTCATAGGTATGGTCACAGGGTGAGCGTACACGGGTGTGGTATCAAGTGTAGCATACACGTGTGTGGTATCACTGTGAGCTTACACCAGCCGGGGACAGTGAGTGTATAAGGGTGTGGGATCAGCGTGAACATAAACAGGTGTGGTGTCAGGGTACGCGTACATGGGTGTGGTTTCAGGCGAACGTACAAGGGTGCGGTATCTTGGCGAGTGTACACAGGTGAGGTATTCGTGAGCTTACACAGGTGTGTGCTGTCAGGATGAGTGTACACAGGTGTCGTGTCAGAGGGAGCGTCCACGGGTGTCGTGTTAGGGGGAGCACAAAAGAACATGGTATCAGGGTGAGCATACATGGGTGTAGCATTAGGGAGAGCGTACACACATGTGGTATTATTGTTAGCCTAAATGGATCTGTTGTCAGTGTTGTATCACTGTGAGCGTACACGGGTGGGGGATCAGTGAGCGTACAAGGATGTGGGATCAGGGTGAGTGTACACGGGTGTGATTTCAGGGTGAGCATATGCGGGCGTGGTATCAGAGTGACGGTACAGGGGTGCAGTACCTGTTTGAGTATACACGGGTGTGGTGTCAGTATTAGCATACATGGGTGTGGGATCCGGGTCAGTCTACACGGGTGTGAGCGTACACAGGTGTGGGAGCAGTGAGTATATATGAGTGTGGTGTCAGGGTGAGCATACCCGGGTAATGCTGACCTTTGTGCCTCTTGACAAGCAGGGTTCCCCAGACTTGGCACCCCACTTTGACTTTACAGGAACATATTTACCCTGTGGGAGGTTGAGCTGTGAGGAGGATGCAGAGATGCTTCAGTGTGATTTGGAGAAGCTGAGAGAGTGGGCAAATGCATGGCAGATGCAGTATAATGTTGCTAAATGTGAGGTTATCCACTTTGGTAGCAAAAACAGGAAGGCAGATTATTATCTGAATGGCTATAAATTGAGAGGGGGGAGTGTGCAACGTAACCTGGGTGTCCTCGTACACCAGTCGCTGAAGGTAAGCATGCAGGTACAACAGGCGGTAAAGAAGGGAAATGGTATGTTGGCCTGCATAGCGAGAGGATTTGAGTACAGGAGCAGGGATGTCTTGCTGCAATTGTACAGGGCCTTGGTGAGACCACACCTGGAATATCGTGTGCAGTTTTGGTCTCCTTATCTGAGGAAGGACGTACTTGCGATAGAGGGAGTGCAGCGAAGGTTTGCCGACTGAGTCCTGGGATAGCAGCTTTGACATATGAGGAGAGATTAAGTCGGTTATTCGATGGAGTTCAAAAGAATGAGGGAAAATCTCATAGAAACCTATAAAATTCTAACAGGACAAGACAGGATAGATGCAGGAAGGATGTTCCTAGTGGTGGGAGAGTCCAGAACCAGGGGTCTCAGTCTGAGGATATGGGGTAGGCCATTTAGGACTGAGATGAGGAGAAATTTCTTCACCCAGAGAGTGGTGAGCCTGTGGAAATTGCTACCAGAAAGTAGTTGAGGCCAAAACATTGTATGTTTTCAAGAAGAAGTTAGATATAGCTCTTGAGGTGAAAGGGATCAAAGAATATGGGGAGAAAGCGGGAGCAGGCTATCGAGTTGAATGATCAGCCATGATCATAATGAATGGCCTACTTCTGCTCCTATTTTCTATGTTTCAATGGGATCATAGAGCATACATGGGAATGGTATCAGGGTGGGTGTCCATGGGACTGGGATTAGTGGGTGTCCATGGGACTGGGATTAGTGGGTGTCCATGGGACTGGGATTAGTGGGTGTCCATGGGACTGGGATTAGTGGGTGTCCATGGGACTGGGATTAGTGAGTGTCCATGGCTGTGGTATCACTGAGTGTGTGGGACCAGGGTGAGCATACACAAATGTCGTGTCAGTGAGCGTACACGGGTGAGGAACCAGGACGCGCTTAAATCGGGCGCGGCCCCGGGGCGGGGCGGGCCCGGGCGCGGCCCCGGGGCGGGGCGGGCCCGGGCGCGGCCCCGGGGCGGGGGCGGGCCCGGGCGCGGCCCCGGGGCGGGGCGGGCCCGGGCGCGGCCCCGGGGCGGGGCGGGCCCGGGCGCGGCCCCGGGGCGGGGCGGGCCCGGGCGTGGTATCAGGATGAGCGTACACAGGTGTGGTTCACGGAGAATGTACATGGGTTTGGCATCACGGTGAGTGTGCAAAGGTGTGGTTTCACCGTGAGCCTACACAGTTGTGGTTTCAGGGTGAGTGTACACAGGTGTGGTAACAGTGACCGTACATGGGTGCGGTATCAGGGTGATGGTACACGGGTGTGGTATTAGCGTTAGCATAAACGGATCTGCGTTCAGGGTGAGTGTAGACGTGTTTGGAATCAATGAGTGTAAAATGGCATGGTATAAGGATGAGCATGCACGAGGGAGTTATCAGGGTGATCGTACACACGTGTTAACAGGGTGAACATACATGGGTGTGGTCTCAGGGTGAGAAAACAAGTGTCTGGATCAGTGTTGAGCTTCCACAGGTACGGCATCAGGGTGAGCAGACATGGGTGAATTTTCTGGGTGAGCATACCTGGGTGTTGCATCAGAATGAGCTTACACAGCTGTGTTATCAGGCTGATGGGACATGGGCGTTGTATCACAATGAGCATACACGGCTGAGGTATATGGTTGGGCGTACACGGGTGTGGAATCAGTGAGAGAGCACGGCTGTGGTACCGGGGTGAGTGTACCCAAGTCTGTGGTTAGTGAGATAGACGGGTGTGGTATCAGGATGTGTGTACTTGATTGTGTTACCAGGGACTGAGTACACGGGGGCCGCGGCTCACAGCGAGCGTACACGGGGGCCGCGGCCTCACAGCGAGCGTACACGGGGGCCGCGGCCTCACAGCGAGCGTACACGGGGGCCGCGGCCTCACAGCGAGCGTACACGGGGGCCGCGGCCTCACAGCGAGCGTACACGGGGGCCGCGGCCCCACAGCGAGCGTACACGGGGGCCGCGGCCTCACAGCGAGCGTTCACGGGGGCCGCGGCCTCACAGCGAGCGTACACGGGGGCCGCGGCCTCACAGCGAGCGTACACGGGGGCCGCGGCCTCACAGCGAGCGTACACAGGCGTGGTGTCAGGATGAGACTACACGGGTGAGATTTCAGAGTGAGCATACGAGTGTGGTATCAGAATGAGTGTGCATGGGTGTGGTGTTGGTGTGCATGGAACGGTGTGGTATCAGAGTGAGCATACCAAATGTGTTATCAGGCAGAGCGTGCAAGACTGTGGTGTCAGGGAGAGTGTACACAGGCGTTGTAGCAGGTTGAGTACCACGGTTGCGCTATCAGGTTGAGCATACCATGCGCGTGGTATCAGAGTGAGCGTACATGAGTGTCTTATCAGGGACCGTACATGGGTGTGATGACAGGTAGCATACATGGGTGTGATATCAGGGTGCCGTGTACACGGGTGTGTTCTCAGGGAGAGCGTACGTGAGTGTGTTATCGGGGGAGCATACATGGGTGTTGTAGCAGGGAGAGCTGACATGGTTGATATATCAGGGTGAGCGAACACGGCTGTGGTATCAAGGTGAGTGTAAACATGTGTGGTATCAGAGTGATGGTACACGGATGTGGTAGCAGTGGGAGCGTTCACAGATTCTGGGATCAATGAGCGTCCACGAGTGTTTTAGTGAGCATACACTGGTGTGGTATCAAGGTGAGCGTACAAGGGTGAAGTATCAGTGTATGCTTACACAGGTCTGTCATCATTGTGGGTATAAACAGGTGTGGCATCAAAGTGATGGTAAACGGAGGTAGTATGAGGGGAACGTGCACAGATCTGGGATCAGTGAGCGTACAACGGGTGACGTATCAGTGTGAGCCAACACGGCTCTGGTATCCGGGTGCGCGTACACGGGTGTGGTTTAGTGAACGTACATAGCTGTGGTGTCAGGGTTAGCCAACGCGGGACTAGTTTCAGGGTGAGCGTATACAGGTGAGGTGTACGCGGGCGTGGTATCCGGGGGGGGGGGGGGGGGCGGGGGGCGGACCAGAACGCGCAGGTGTGGTATCCGGGTGGGGGGGGGGGGGCCAGAACGCGCGGGCGTGGTATCAGGGGCAGAATACACGGATGTGGTATCAGGGGCAGAATACACGGATGTGGTATCAGGGGCAGAATACACGGATGTGGTATCTTTGGGTAAATGTACATCACAGCATGTAAGCACTTATATATCTGTCACTTTTTTTGCCAACTATTTGGTTAACGTTTGTCTTTTGAGGTAATGTTTGAGTGCTTGAGGATGGATTGATCAGGAAATGGACAGTGGTCCAGTGGCCTGCCAGAGACTCAGAGGGAGGAGTTTGTGAAAATGGAAACAATTTCTTTCCTTTTCTTAATGAGCCATGCTAATCGAGAAGGGACATGATACCATGAGACTGACCACTGCCATGTGGCTCTGTGGGTCGCAATGCTCCCTTTGATCTGTGCAATTGTGCAATGGCACAGCAAGTGCAAAAATCCACTCCTCTACCCTGTGCATATGGCTGTTGTTGCCAAGAATGTAAATGTCCCATAGCCTTTATCAAAAATAATGTGCAAACTCCTGAAAGGAAATGAAGATCTCAGATTGTGGGGAGAATCCCTCTCCAAATGCCACACCCATCCCTTCACATTCGTTCTTGGGAACGAATGGGGCAATGTCTGAATATCTGAATAATTTACCTTCCCTTTCTCTACCCACACTGTTCACAACTGTTAATTGTACAATAGCCTGCACGAGCCTTACCTCACAGCATTCCATAGCATCATCCGAACGGCCCAATTTCCGATAAGCGACTGCCATGTGATACTGGCTCATTGCCTTATACTTCAGACTCCAGCCCTTCCCATAGTCACTGACCAGCTCAGCCCCTTTACAAGGGAAGAAGAGAGCTTTCTCATAGTCTTTGAGCTGAATGTAGAAATTGCCCAGACTGCAGCAGACCCGACACTCCAACATCTTATCATCATTGCTGTGTGCATAACGCAGAGCCTTCTCAAAGCATTCGAGGGCCTTCTGGAAGGAGCTCAGGCCGAGGTATGCATTGCCCATGCTGAGACATACCTGGCCATTTAACTGCAAGCCCACAGTTGTCCCTTGCATGCTCAAGCAGGTCTTGCAATAGGCAATAGCCTTGGGGAAGTCACACAGCTTCTCATTGCTCCGAGCGAGGTTGAGGTAAGACTCAGTGACATAATCAGAGTCTGCGATTTCTCGCGCCACATCGATTTGTGTTACAGCAAACGTCATCATGTCCTTGTACTTGCCCATCTCCGAGTGAGCAGTGATGAGACAGCCCAGCACCCGGAACCTTCCAGGCAGGTCTGTACTCTTCTCCAAGACTCGCTTCCAGACATCTAGAGCTTTAGCAGTCTCATTAGATTGATAGAGACGTAATCCTTTCTCGATTTGATGCTTAGTCTGGTCCTGGCCCATGTTACCTTCAAACAGGAGCATAGAAAACTCTCAGTCAACACGCAGCCAGTGTGAGGAGGCACAGCGGTGGGACAAGGGAATAAACCTGGGGTGAGTGCTTAAACAATCACCCAAACAGGAAGCAGAAGGAGTGCCCACACACAACATTTACTTATACCATGAGGCAACTGACAAAGAGCTTCATTGAGGATTGGGATGACAGGGGCTGTCTCAGCTGAAACTCGATCAGAAACAGCCTCACCTCCTCATCATGTCACAAGAATGAAGGAAGAGGATTGGCTGCAGCTGTCGATGTCCATTCCAAACATGTGCGGCTTCAGGAACTGCACTCGTGCTGTCAGTCAACAAGGTCAGTACAAGAGAGAGCTCGAGGTCACAGCACAGCCAGCTGCAGCTCAGATAAATAGAAAGTCACAATTAGAAACATGATCAAATCCCTGCAAATTAACCTGCCCGACAAAAACCGTCAGAAAATCCTCAAGAAACCCCCTCTGATTAAACACCCTGAGAAAACCCCAAAACCCCCTCTGATTAATAAACCAAATGAAGAATCAGCAAAAACACCTGAGTAAACCCCTTGAGAAATGCTCTCAAAAAGCCCTCTGATTAAACCCCCTGAGAATCACCCTCAAAAACACCTGTGATTAAACTCCCGAGAAATTGCCAAAAACCCCTCCAATTAAACCCCGAGAACACCACCCAAAATCTGTTCTGATTAAACCCCCTGAAAACCCCCCCAAAAACCCCACTGATTAAATCCCCTGAGAACCTTCCCCAAAAAGCCATTTGTTAAAACCCCTGAGAAACCCCCCAAAGACCCAACTGATTAAACCTCCTGAGAAACCATGCCAAAAACCCCTCTGATTAGACCCGAAAACCAGCCAAAAAACAGTCCGATTAAGCCCCTTAAGAAACCCCGCAAAGACGCCTCTGATTAAACCCTCTGAAAAACTCCCTCAAAAATGCCTGTGATTAAACTCCTGAGAAATCCCCCCCCAAAAAAAAACCCTCTGATTAAACCCCGAGAAACACCCCAAAAACCCCTCTGATTAAACCCCCTAAGAAAACCCACAAAAACCCAACTGATTAAACCTCCCGAGAAACCACACCAAAAACCGCTCTGATTAAACCACTGAGAATCAACCCCAAAAAAACCCTGATTAAACCCCCTGAGAATCACACTCAAAAACCCCTCTGATTAAACCCCCTGAGAAACCCCCCAAAAAACCCAACTGATTAAACCCCCTGAGAACCTTCCCCAAAAAGCCCTCTGTTAAACCCCTTGAGAAATACCCAAAAACCCCTCTGATTAAACCCAAAAACTCCCCAAAAACACTCCAATTAAGCCCGCTAAGAAACCCTCCAAAAACCCCTCTGATTAAACCCCTGAGAAACCCCCCAAACACCCCTCTGATTAAGGGCCCTGAGAACCTTCCCCAAAAAGCCCTTTGTTAAAACCCCTGAGAAACACCCCAAAAACCCCTCTGATTAATACCCCTGAGAAAACCCACAAAAACCCCTCTGATTAAACCCTGAGAAACCCCCAAAAACCCAACTGAATAAACCTCCTGAGAAACCACACCAAAAACTGCTCTGATTAAACCACTGAGAATCAATCCCAAAAAACCTTCTGATTAAACCCCGAGAACCTTCCCCAAAAAACCCCTCTGATTAAACCCCCTGAGAAACCCCCCAAAAACCCAACTGATTAAAACTCCTGAGAATCAACCCCAAAAAACACTGATTAAACTCCCTGAGAAATACCCAAAAACCCCTCTGATTAAACCCAAAAACCCCCCAAAAACACTCCAATTAAGCCCACTAAGAAACCCCCCAAAAACCCCTCTGATTAAACCCGAGAAACCCCCAAACACCCCTCTGATTAAGGGCCCTGAGAACCTTCCCCAAAAAGCTCTCTGTTAAACCCCGTGAGAACCTTCCCCAAAAACCCCTCTGATTAAACCCCCTGAGAAACCCCCCAAAAACCCAACTGATTAAACCTTCTGAGAATCAACCCCAAAAAACACTGATTAAAACCCCCTGAGAAATACCCAAAAACCCCTGATTAAACCCAAAATCCCCCCAAAAAACACTCCAATTAAGCCCGCTAAGAAACCCCCCAAAAACCCCTCTGATTAAACCCCTGAGAAACCCCCCTCTGATTAAGGGCCCTGAGAACCTTCCTCAAAAAGCTCTGTTAAACCCCCTGAGAACCTTCCCCAAAAAGCCCTTTGTTAAAACCCCTGAGAAACACCCCAAAAACCCCTCTGATTAAACCCCGAGAAAACCCCCCAAACACCCCTCTGATTAAGGGCCCTGAGAACCTTCCTCAAAAAGCTCTCTGTTAAACCCCCTGAGAACCTTCCCCAAAAAGCCCTTTGTTAAAACCCCTGAGAAACACCCCAAAAACCCCTCTGATTAAACCCCGAGAAACACCCAAAAACCCAACTGATTAAACCTCCTGAGAAACCACACCAAAAACCCGCTCTGATTAAACCACTGAGAATCAACCCCAAAAAACCCTCTGATTAAACCCAGAGAACCTTCCCCAAAAACCCCCCTGATTAAACCCCCTGAGAAACCCCCAAAAACCCAACTGATTAAACCTCCTGAGAATCAACCCAAAAAAACCCTCTGATTAAACCCCCTGAGAAACACCCAAAACCCCCTCTGATTAAACCCAAAACCCCCCCCCAAAAACACTCCAATTAAACCCGCTAAGAAACCCCCCAAAAACCCCTCTGATTAAACCCCTGAGAAACCCCCCAAACACTCCTCTGATTAAGGGCCCTGAGAACCTTCCCCAAAAAGCCCTTTGTTAAACCCCGAGAACCTTCCCCAAAAAGCCCTTTGTTAAAACCCCTGAGAAACACCCCAAAAACCCCTCTGATTAAACCCCCTGAGAAACCCCCCAAAAACCCAACTGATTAAACCTTCTGAGAATCAACCCCAAAAAACACTGATTAAACCCCCTGAGAAATACCCAAAAACCCCTGATTAAACCCAAAATCCCCCCAAAAAAACACTCCAATTAAGCCCGCTAAGAAACCCCCCAAAAACCCCTCTGATTAAACCCCTGAGAAACCCCCCTCTGATTAAGGGCCCTGAGAACCTTCCTCAAAAAGCTCTGTTAAACCCCCTGAGAACCTTCCCCAAAAAGCCCTTTGTTAAAACCCCTGAGAAACACCCCAAAAACCCCTCTGATTAAACCCCGAGAAACACCCAAAAACCCAACTGATTAAACCTCCTGAGAAACCCACACCAAAAACCGCTCTGATTAAACCACTGAGAATCAACCCCAAAAAACCCTCTGATTAAACCCAGAGAACCTTCCCCAAAAACCCCCCTGATTAAACCCCCTGAGAAACCCCCAAAAACCCAACTGATTAAACCTCCTGAGAATCAACCCCAAAAAACCCTCTGATTAAACCCCCTGAGAAACACCCAAAACCCCCTCTGATTAAACCCAAAAACCCCCCCCAAAAACACTCCAATTAAACCCGCTAAGAAACCCCCCAAAAACCCCTCTGATTAAACCCCTGAGAAACCCCCCAAACACTCCTCTGATTAAGGGCCCTGAGAACCTTCCCCAAAAAGCCCTTTGTTAAACCCCGAGAACCTTCCCCAAAAAGCCCTTTGTTAAAACCCCTGAGAAACACCCCAAAAACCCCTCTGATTAAACCCCCTGAGAAACCCCCCAAAAACCCAACTGATTAAACCTCCTGAGAATCAACCCCAAAAAACCCTCTGATTAAACCCCCTGAGAAACACCCATAAACCTCTCTAATTAAACCCCAAAAAACCCCAAAAAAACACCGCAATTAAGCCCGCTAAGAAACCCCCCAAAAACCCCTCTGATTAAACCCGAGAAACCCCCCAAACACCCCTCTGATCAAGGGCCCTGAGAACCTTCCCCAAAAAGCTCTCTGTTAAACCCCCTGAGAACCTTCCCCAAAAAGCCCTTTGTTAAAACCCCTGAGAAAACCCCCAAAAACCTCTGATTAAACCCCCTGAGAAACCCCCCTAAAACCCAACTGATTAAACCTCCTGAGAAACCACATCAAAAACCGCTCTGATTAAACCCACTGAGAAGCAACCCCAAAAAACCCTCTGATTAAACCCCCTGAGAAACAACCAAAAACCCCTCTGATTAAACCCGAAAACCCCCCAAAAACACTCCGATTAAACACCCTTAGAAACCCCCCTGAAAACCCCTCAGATTGAGCCCCCTGAGAAGCTCCCCAAAACCACTGATAAATCCCTTGAGAAACCCATTCCAAAAACCACTGATTAATACCCCTGAGAAACCACACCAAAAATCGCTCTGATTATAGCCACTGAGAAGCAACCCCAAAAACCCCTCTGATTAAACCCCGAGAACCTTCCCCAAAAAGCCATCTGTTAAAAGCCCTGAGAAACACCCCAAAAACCCCTCTGATTAAAACCCCTAAGAAAACCCCCAAAAACCCAACTGATTAATCCTCCTGAGAAGCAACCCAAAAAAACCCTCTGATTAAACCCCCGAGAAACACCCAAAAACCCCTCTGATTAAACCTGAAAACACCCCAAAAAACACTGATTAAATCCCCTGAGAAACCCCCCCAAAAACCCCTCTGATTAAACAACCTTAGAAACCCCCCAAATACCCCTCTGATTAAGCCCCCTGAGAAGCTCCCCAAAACCACTCTGATTAAGCCCCCTGAGAAACCCACTCCAAAAACCACTCTGATTAATACCCCTGAGAAACCACACCAAAAATCGCTCTGATTAAAGCCACTGAGAAGCAACCCCAAAAACCCCTCTGATTAAACCCCCCGAGAAATCCCTCCAAAAACACCTCTGTTTAAACGCCTGAGAATTCCCCCAAAAAACCGTCTGATTAAACACCCTGAAAAATCCCTGCAAAAACCCATCTGATTAAACCCCCCTGTGATGCCCCTCCAAAAACACCCTGATTAAACACCCTGAGAATCAAAACCTAAAATCCCTCTGAATAAACCGACTGAGAAAACACCCCCAAATACCCTTCTGATTAAACCCCCTGAGAAATCCCCCCCAAAAAACCCTCTAATTAAACCCCCCTGAGAAATTCCCAAAAAAAAACCCTCTGATTCAACCCCTGAGAAAACTCCCCAAAACACTTCAGAAAATACCCAAGAAGCCCCCCAAAACCACTCTGATTTAAACACCCTGATAACCCCTCCAAAAACCCGTCGGATTAAACCCACTGTGAATCCCCTCCAAAATTCCCTCCCATTAAACCGCCTGAGAAAACCCACCTAAAAACGCCTCTGATTAAATCCCCTGAGAAACCACCCAAAACCCCGCTGATAAAAGCCCCTGAGAAACCAACCCAAAAAACCTAATGTATGAAACCCCATTGGGTTTTTTGGGTTGGTTTCTCAGGGGATTTAATCAGAGGCATTTTTAGGTGGGGTTTTCTCAGGCGGTTTAATCAAAATCCCTTTGATTAAATCCCCTGAAAGCACCCCCCACAAAAATCCTCCAATTCAACCCCTGAGAAAATACCCCCAAAACCCATCTGATTATATCCCCTGAAAAACACCCCAAAAACTCCTCTGATTAAGCCCCCTGAGAATCACCCCCAAAAATCCCTCTGATTATACGTATGAGAAACCCCCCAAAAACCCCCCTGTTTAAAGCCCCTGAGAAACCCCCACAAAAACCCATATGAGAAAACATCCCTGAGAATCACCTCAAAAAACCCCTCTGATTAAACACCCTGAAATATCCCCCTAAAAAAACCCTCTGAATAACCCCCCGAGAAACCCCCCAAAACCCCTCTGATTAATACCCCGAAAAGCCCCCCAAAAGCCCGTCTGATTAAACCCCCTGAGAAACACACCTAAAACCACTCTGATAAAACCCCATGAGAAATCCCCCCAAAACCCCTTTGATTAAAACTCCTGAGAATCCCCTCAAAAACAGCTGAATGAAACTCCTGAGAAGCCCCCACAAAAACCAACATAAGTAAACCCCCTGAGAATCAACTCCAAAAACCCCTCTGATTATAAAAAACTGAAATAACCCCCAAAAAAAACTCCTCTGATTCAACCCGAGAAAACCCCAAAAACCCCTCTGAATCAACCCCGAGAAACACCCGCAAAAACCCCTCTGATTAAACCCCCCAAAGAAATTCCCAAAAATCCATATGATTAAACCCTCTGAGAAACCCCCCGAAAAACCCCTCTGATTGAACCCATGGAGAAACACCCCAAAATTGCGGGACACCTCCCAAAAAACCCTCTGATTAAAAACCCTGAGAAATGCCCAAAAATGCATCTGATTAAACCTCCAGAGAATCACCCTGAAAAAACGCCTCTGATTAAATCCCCAACAAAAAGTCTTCTGATTCAACCCCCTGAGAAGCATATCCAAAAACCCCTCTGATTAAAACCACCTGAGAAACCTCTCCAAAAACCCCTTTGATTAAACCCACTGAGAAGCAACCCCAAAAAACCCTCTGATTAAACACGAGAAAACCCCAAAACCAACTCTGGGAGGGGTTTCAGGGGGTTAATCAAAGACCCCTCTGAGTAAACACTGAGAAATCCCCCCAAAAAACCCTCTGTTTAAACCCCGAGAATCCCCCCAAAAAACCGTCGATTAAACACTGAAAAATCCCTGTAAAATCCCATCTGATTACACACCGAGAACCCCCCAAAACCCCCATTAATTAAACCCGCCGAGAAACCCCCCCAAAAAACCCCTCTGATTAAACCCCCTGTGAACCCCTCAAAAACCCCCTTTTGATTAAACCACCAGGGAGATGCGCCCAAAAACCCCTCAGATTAAGTCCCCTGAGAAACACCCACCCCAAAAAAACCTTTTGAATAAACCCCCTGAGAGATCACCCCAAAAAACATGATTAAATCCCCTGAGAAACACCACAATTACCCCTCTGATTAAACCCCCTGAGAACCCTGCCCCTAAAACCTCCTGTATAAACCTATGAAGCCACCAAAAACCTTTGATTAAACCCCTAGAGAAATCCCCACAAAAACCACTGATTGATCCCCTCGAGAAATCCCCCCAAAAAGCCTCTGATTAAACCCCCTGTCAAACACCCAAAAAACCCTCTGATTGAACCCCCTAATAAGACCCCCAAACGACTCGTCTGATTAAACCTGAGAAACACCCCAAAAACCCCTCTGATTAAACCACTTGAAAATCAGCCCCTAAAAACCTTCTGATTAAACCCCCTGAAAACCCTCCAAAACACCCCTGTTTAAAGCCCCTGAGAATCCCCCAAGAACCTTTCTGAGCAAAACCACTGAGTGCACCACCCCAAAAAACCAATCTGAATTAACCCCCTGAGAAACCCCTCAAAAAACCCTCTGATTATACTTCCTGAGAAACCCCGAAATACCCCTCTGATTAAACTGAGAAAACCCCCTGAGAATCATCCCCAAAGACCCCTCTGATTATACCCACTGAGAAACCACCCACAAACTCTTCTGATTAAACCCGCTGAGAACCCTGCCCAAAAAAACCCTGTTTAAAACCCCTAAGACCCAAAAACCCCTCTGATTAAACCCCTTGAGAAACTCCCCAAAATGCCCTCTGTTTAATCCCGCTGAGAATCACTCCCAAAAATTCCTCTGATTAAAACCTGAGAAATCCTACAAAACACCTCTCATTAACCCCTTGAGAATCACCCCCAAAAATAGCTCTGATTAAACCCCCTGAGAAACCCGCAAAAAACCCTCTGATTAATCCCCATGAGAAACCCCATAAAAACCCCACGGTTTAAAGCCCCTGAGAATCCCCCAAAAAGCCCTCTGAATAAATCCTGAGAACCCCCCCACAAAGACCCCACTGAGTAACCCCGTGAGAATCACCCCCAAAAATCGCTCTCATTAAACTGCAGGAGAAGCCCCCAAAACCCTTCTGATTAAAACCCCTGAGAAGCCCCCAAAAAACATCTCTGAATAAAGCTACTGAGAAGCCCCCTCAAAACCCCTCTGAATAAACCACCTCAGAGAACCCCCAATAAACCCCTTCTGATTAAATCCCCTGAGAAACCCCAAAAACACCTCTGATTAAACCTTCTGAGAAACACCCAAGAAACCCCTCTGATTAAAGCTCCTGAGAATCCCACCAAAAAAAACATCTGATTAAACCCCGAGAAAACCCCAAAAAGCAATCTGATTAAAGCCCTTGAGAATCATCCAAAAACCCTTCTGATTAAACTCATGAGAAACCCTCCCAAAACCACTCTGATTAAACACCCTGAGAAAGCCCCCAAAAACCCTCCTAATAATACTTCCTGAGCAAGTCAGAAATACCCCCGGATTAAACCCCCTGAGAGAACACCTGAAAAATCCATCTGATTAAACCTCCTGAGAAGACCCCCGAAAAACCCCTCTGATTAAACCCTCTGAGAAACCGCCCAAAAAACCCCTCTGATTAGACTTGCTGAGAAACCCCAAAAATCCCCTCTGATTAAACGCCCTGAGAAATCCCCAAAAAGCCCACAGATTAAAGCCAATGAGAATCACCCCAAAGACCCTTCTGATTATACCCATAGAGAAACACCCCAAAATCAGCTCTGATTAAGCCCCCTGAGAACCCTGCCCCAAAACCTCCCTGTTTAAACCCCCTAAGAACCAAAAAACCCCTCTGATTAAACCCCCTAAGAACCCAAAAAACCCTCTGATTAAACCCCCTGAGGAACCCTCCAAAAATACGTCGGTTTAAAGCCCCTGAGAATCCCTCCAAAAACCCCTCTGATCATACCCCAAGGAAATAGACCTAAAAATTCCGCTGATTAATCCCAGAGAATGCCCACCTGAAAAACCCATCTGATTAAACCCACTGAGAAGACCCCCCAAAAACCCCACTGATTAAATCCTGAGAAAAACCCCCCAAAAACCCCTTTTGATTAAACCCCCTGAGAGATCCCCGCAAAAAAAACC
>JANJGN010000010.1:98829044-98976466 GCA_026770705.1 Isurus oxyrinchus
CCCTGAGAACACCGCCAAAAACAGCTCTGCATAACGCTCTTGAGAAACCTTCCCAAAAAACACCTGAGTAAAAACCCTCAGAGACCCCTCCAAAAACCCCGTGATTAAATGCCCTGAGAAACACCCAAACATTCTTCTGATTAAACCTCCTGGAAAAAACCCCCAAAAAACCCTGTGATTAAACCCCGTGAGAATCCCCCCAAAACCCATCTGATTAAACCCCCTGAGAATACCCCCAAAAAACTTCTGATTAAGTCCCCTGAGAAGCCTCCAAAAAGCTCTCTGATTAAAGGCCCTGAGAAACATCCATCAACCGCCCAGATTAAACCCCTGAGAAACTCCCCCAAAAGCTCTGAGTAAACCCCCTGAGAAAACCCCCAAAAACCCCTCTGATTATACTCCCTCAAAAATCCCGAAATACCCCTCTGATTAAACCCACTGAGAAACACCGAAAAACCCCTTTCATTAAACCCTCTGAGAATCCCACCCATCTGATTTAATCCCCTGAGAAAACCCCCGGAAAGCCCTTCTGATTAAACACCCTGAGAATGCCCCAAAAAGCACTCTGATTAAAGCCCCTGAGAAACACCCATAAACTCCTCCGGTGAAACTCCTGAGAAAACCACCAAAACCACTTTGATTAAAGCCCCTGAGAAAGCCACCAAAAACCCCTCTGATTAGACCTCCTGAAAAATCCCGAAATACCATTCTGATTAATCCAACTGAGAACCCCCAAAAACCACTGATTAAAACCCTGAGAATCACCCCCCAAAACACCTCGCATTAAATCACATTAGAACCCAAAAAAACTCTGATTAAACCCCAGAGTAACATTGCAAAAAATCATCTGATTAACCCCCCTGAGAATCCTTCCCAAAAACCCCTCTGATTAAACCCCCTGAGAACACCGCCAAAAACAACTCTGCATAAGGCTCCTGAGAAACCCTCCCAAAAACCCCTCTGAGTAAAAATCCTCAGAGACCCCTCCAAAAACCCCGCTGAATAAATGACCTGAGAAACACCCAAATATTCTTCTGATTAAACCTCCTGAAAAAAACCCCCAAAACACCCTGTGATTAAACCCGGTGAGAATCCCCCCCAAAACCCATCTGATTAAACCCCCTGAGAATACCCCCAAAAAACTCCTGATTAAGTCCCCTGAGAAGCCTCCAAAAAGCTCTGTGATTAAAGGTCCTGAGAAACACCCATAACCCGCCCAGATTAAACTCCTGAGAAACTCCCCCAAAAGCCCCTCTGATTAAACCCGCTGAGAAACACCGGAAAACTCCTCTGATTAAACCCCCTGAGAATCCCACCAAAAACCCATCTGATTTAATCCCCTGAGAAAACCCCCGGAAAGCCGTTCTGATTAAGCGCCCTGAGAAAGCCCCAAAAAGCACTCTGATTAAAGCCCCTGAGAAACACCCATAAACTCCTCCAGTGAAACTCCTGAGAAAACCACCAAAACCACTATGATTAAAGCCCTTGAGAAAGCCACCAAAAACTTCTCCGATTATACTTCCTGAGAAACCGATAAATACCTCTCTGATTTAAATCCCCTGAGAGAACACCCAAAAAACCCATCTGAACAACCCTCCTGAGAAAACACCCGAAAAAACCCTCTGATTAAACTCACTGAAAAACACCAAAAACCCCTCTAATTAGACTTCCTGAGAAATCCCGAAATACCCCTCTGATTAAACCAACTGAGAAACACCCCAAACCACTCTGATTAAACCCCCTGAGAAATCCCCAAAAAGCCCTCTGATTAAAGCCCCTGAGAATCACCTCCAAAGACCCCTCTGGTTATACCCATAGAGAAACCCCCAAAAACCCCTCTGATTAAGACCCCTGAGAACCCTGCCCCAAACCCCGCTGTTTAAATCCCTTAAGAACCCAAAATTTGCTCTATTAACCCCCTGAGAAACCTGCAAAAACCCCTCTGATTAAACCCCTTGAAAATCGCCCAACAAAATAAACCTCTTATTAAACCCCCTGAGAAACCCCCCCAAAAACCCCTCTGTTTAAAGGCCCTGAGAATCCCCCCAAAACCCCTCTGCTTAAAGCCACTGAGAATCCCTCCAAAAACCCCTCTAATTAAACCCCCTGAGAAACCCATAAAATATCCCTCTGATTAAAGCCTCTGAGAAAACCCCCAAAACCCCCTCTGATTAAAACCCCTAAGAACCACCACCAAAAAAAATCTGAATAAAGCACCTGGGAAAAAATCCCAAAATCCCCTCTGAGTAAAACCCCTCAGAGTCCCTTCCAAAAACCCCTCTGATTAAATCCCCTGAGAAACAACCAAAAAGTCCTCTGATTAAAGCTCCTGAGAAACCCCCAAAAAAACCATGTGATTAAACCCCGTGAGAATCCTCCCAAAAAACCCCTCTGATTAAACCCCGAGAAACCCATAAAATATCCCTCTGATTAAAGCCTCTGAGAAAACCCCCAAAGACCCCTCTGATCAAAACCCTCTTATTAAATCCCCTGAGAAACCCCCCAAAAACACCTCTGTTTAAACCCCCTGAGAATACCACCAAAATCCATCTGATTAAACCCCGAGAAAACTCCCGAAAAGTCCCTCGGATTAAACGCCCTGAGAAAGCCCCAAAAAGTACTCTGATAAATGCCTCTGAGAAACAAACACTCATTAACCCCTTCGATGATACCCCTGAGAAAATGCCCAAAACCACTCTGATTGAACCCCCTTAGAAACACCCCAAAAACTAGTCTGATTATACTTCCTGTGAAATACCATTCTGATTAAACCCGAGAACCACCCCACAAAACCCCTCTCATTAAACCACGAGAAGCCAATAAAAACTGACTAAACCCCAGAGAAACATCACAAAAAACCCTGATTGTATCCCCTGAGAATCCTTCCCAAAAACACCTCTGATTAAACCCCCTGAGAAAACCCCCAAAAACCCCTCTGCATAAGGCTCCTGAGCAACCCTCCCAAAAACCACTCTGTTAAAAGCCCTGAGAAACAACCAAAAATTCCTCTGATTAAACGTCGAGAAAGCCCCAAAAAAAACCAGTGATTAAACCGCGTGAGAATCCCGCCAAAAACCCATCTGATTAACCCCCCGAGAAAACCCCAGAAAAACTTCTCTGATTAAACCCCCTGAGAAACCTCCAAAAAGCCCACTGATTAAAGGCCCTGAGAAACACACAAACTCCTTCAATGATACCCCTGAGAATCACCCCAAAAACCCTTCTGCTTAAAGGCGCTGAGGGATCCTACCAAAAACCCCTCTAATTAAATCCCCTGAGAAACCCATAAAACATCCCTCTGATTAAACCCTCTGAGAAAACCCCCAAAAAACACTCAGATTAAAACCCCTAAGAACCACCACAAAAAAAACCTCTGAATAACACTCCTGGGAAAAAATCCCAAAAACCCCTCTGAGTAAAACCCCTCAGAGTCCCTTCCAAAAACCTCACTGATTAAATACCCTGAGAAAAAACCAAAAAGTCCTTTGATTAAACCTCCTGAAAAGCCCCCCCAAAAAAACCCTGTGATTAAACCCCGTGAGAATCCTCCCAAAAACCCATCTGATTAAACCCTCTGAGAAACCCCCCAAAAACCCCTCTGTTTAAAGCCTCTGAGAATACCCCCAAAAACCCGTCTGCTTTAAGCCACTGAGAATCCCTCCAAAAACCCCTCTGATTCGACCCCTTGAGGAAAACCTACCAAAAATCTCTGTGATTAAACTCAAAGAAAGATGCAAAAAACCCCTCGGTTGAAAAACACTGGGAAACCCCCCCAACAACCCCTCTCATTAAATCCTGAGAAACCTCCCGAAAAACTCCTTTTGATTAAACCCCGAGAGATCCCCACAAAACCCCCTCTGATTAAACCCCCAAGAAACCCCCACCAAAAAAACCCTTAAAAACATCCCACCACAAAATCCCTCAATTAAATCCCCTGATGAACCCATAAAATATCCCTCTGATTAAAGGCTCTGAGAAAACCCCCCAAAACTCCTCTGATTAAAACCCCTAAGAACCACCAGAAAAACAACTCTGAATAAAACTCCTGGGAAAAACCGCCAAAATCCCCTCTGAGTAAACCCCCTCAGAGACACCCCAAAAACCCATCTGATTAAACCCCCTGAGAAAACCCACAAAAAACTTCTCTGATTAAGACCCCTGAGAAACCTCCCAAAAGTCCACTGATTAAAGGCCCTGAGAAACACTCAAACTCCTACGATGATACCCCTGAGAAAACCCCCAAAACCCCTCTGTTTAAAGTCCCTGAGAACCCCCCAGAAACACTTCTGCTTAAAAGGCGCTGAGAGATCCCAACAAAAACCCCTCTGATTAAATCCCCTGAGAAACCCATAAAATATCCCACTGATTAAAGCCTCTGAGAAAACGCCCAAAACCCCCTCTGATTAAAACCCCTAAGAACCACCACAAAAAAAAAATCTGAATAAAGCTCCTGGGAAAAAAACCCAAAATCCCCTCTGAGTAAAACCCCTCAGAGTCCCTTCCAAAAATCCCTCTTATTAAATACCCTGAAAAACAACCAAAAAGTCGTCTGATTAAAGCTCCTGAGAAACCCCCAAAAAAACCATGTGATTAAACCCCGTGAGAATCCTCCCAAAAAACCCATCTGATTAAACCCCCTGAGAAAACCCCCAAAAACCCCTCTGTTTAAAGCCTCAGAATACCCCTAAAAACCCCTCTGCTTTAAGCCACTGAGAAACCCTCCGAAAACCCCTCTGATTAGACCCCCCGAGGAAAACCTACCAAACATCCCTATGATTAAACTCAAAGAACGTCCCAAAAACCCCTCTGTTTAAACACACTGGGAAATCCCCCAAAAACCCCTCTGATTAAACCTCCGAGAAACACCATACCAAAAAAACCCCCAAGAAACGTCCCACCAAAAAAACCCCTCTTAATTAAATGCCCTGAGGGATCCCACCAAAAACCCCTCTGATTAAATCCCATGAACCCCCATCCAAAAACCCCTTTGGATTAAAACCCCTGAGAGCTCCCCACAATACCCCCTCTGATTAAACCCCCGAGAAACACCCCACCAAAAAACCCAGAGAATCATCCCACCAAAAAACCCCTCTTAATTAAACGCCCTGAGAGATCCGACCAAAAACCCATCTGATTAAATCCCCTGAGAAACCCATAATATCCCATTAATTAAAGCCTCTGAGAAAACCCCCCAAAGCCCCTCTGATTAAAACCCCAAGAACGACCTCAAAAACACCTCTGAATAAAGCTCCTGGGAAAATCCCCAAAATCCCCTCTGATTAAACCCCCTGAGAAAACCCAAAAACCCCTCTGATTAAACCTTCTGAGAAACACCCAAAAAACCCCTCTGATTAAACCTTCTGAGAATACCACTAAAAACCCATCTGATTAAACCCCCTGAGAAACCTGGAAAAGCTCACTGATTAAACATTCCGACAAACGACCAAAAAAGCACTCTGATTAAACCCCCTGAGAAAAGCCCCAAAAAGCACTTTTAATTAAACCCCCAACAAGCACTTTGATTAAAGCCCCTGAGGAACACCCATAAACCACTCCGATTAAACCCGAGAAACCCCACCCAAAACCACTCTGATTAAACACCCTGACAATCCTTCCCAAAAACCACTTTGATTAAACCCCCTGAAAAACCACCCAAAAACCCCTCTGATTAAACCCCCTGAGAACACCGCCAAAAACAACTCTGCATAAGGCTCCTGAGAAACCTTTCCAAAAACCCCTCTAAGTAAAACCCCTCAGAGTCCCCTCCAAAAACCCCTCTGATTAAATCTCCTCAAACAACCAAAAATTCCTCTGATTAAAACTCCTGAGAAACCCACAAAAAACACTCAGATCAACCCCCGTGAGAATCCCCCCCAAAACCTCTATGATTAAAGCCCCTGAGAAAACACCCAAAAAACTTCTCTAAATAAGCCCCCTGAGAAAACTCCAAAAAGCCCTCTGATTAAAGGCCCTGAGAAACAACCATAAAACGCTCTGATTAAATCACCTGAAAAACACCCCCAAAAGTCCTCTGAGTAAACACCCCTGAGAAAATGCCCCAAAAGCCCCACTGATGATACTCCCTGAGAAACCCCGAAATACACCTATGATTAAACCAACTGAGAAAACCCACTGAGAATCATCCCCCAAAGACCCCTCTGATTATACCTACTGAGAAACCACCCAAAAACCCCTCTGATTAAACCCCTGAGAACCCTGCCCCAAAAAACCCCAGTTTAAAACTCCTAAGACCCCAAAACCCCTCTGATTGAACCCTCGGAGAAACTCCCCAAAAACTCCACTTATTAAACACCCTGAGCATCACCCCCAAAAATCCTTCTGATTAAACCCTGAGAAAACCCAAAGAAACCCTCTCATTAACCCCTTGATAATCACCCCCAAAAATATATCTGATTAAACCCTCTGAGATATGCCAAAAAATCGTTATGATTAAACCCCTAGAGAATCAACCCCAAAAATTCCTCTAATTAAACCCACTGAGAAAACGCCCAAAAACCCCACTGTTTAAAGTCACCGAGACTCCCACCAAAAACCCTTCTGCTTAAAAGGCGCTGAGCGATCCCACCAAAAAAACCTTCTGATTAAATCCCCTGAGAAACCCATAAAATATCCTGATTAAACCCTCTGAGAAAACCCCCCAAAACCCCTCTGATTAAAACCACTAAGAAACACCACAAAAAAAAAAACCTCTGAATGAAATTCCTGGGAAAACCCCCCAAAATACCTTCTGAGTAAACTCCCTCAGAGACACCCTAAAAACCTCCCTGATTAAACCTCCTGAGAAAACTCCCGAAAAGCCCCTCTGATTAAACCCCGAGAAAACTCCTGAAAAGCCTATCTAATTAAACGCCCTGCGAATGCCCCAAAAAGCACTCTGATTAATGCCCCTGAGAAACATTCACAAACCCCTTCGATGATACCCCTGAGAAAACCCCCAAAACCACTCTTATTGAACCTCCTTAGAAACACCCCAAAAACTAGTCTGATTATACTCAGTTCCTTTGCCTCCGTCGCATCTGTTCCGATGATGCTACCTTCAAAAACAGTTCCTCTGACATGTCCTCCTTCTTCCTTAACCAAGGTTTTCCACCCACGGTTGTTCACAGGGCCCTCAACCGTGTCCAGCCCATCTCCCGTGCATCCGCCCTCACGCCTTCTCCTCCCTCCCAGAAACATGATAGGGTCCCCCTTGTCCTCATTTATCACCCCACCAGCCTCTGCATTCAAAGGATCATCCTCCGCCATTTCCGTCATGATGTCACCACCAAACACATCTTCTCTTCACCCCCCTGTCAGCATTCCATAGGGATCATTCCCTCCGGGACACCCTGGTCCACTCCTCCATCACCCCCTACTCCCCAACCCCCACCTATGGCACCATCCCATGCCCATGCAAAAGATGTAACACCTGCCCCTTCACTTCCTCTCTCCTCACTGTCCAAGGGCCCAAACACTCCTTTCAAGTGAAGCAGGATTTCTCTTGCATTTCCCCCAACTTAGTCTACTGTATTCATTGCTCCCAATGGGGTCTCCTCTACATTGGAGAGGCCAAACGTAAACTGGGTGACCGCTTTGCAGATCACCTGCGGTCTGTCCGCAAGAATGACCCAAACCTCTCTGTCGCTTGCCATTTTAACACTCCAACCTGCTCTTTTGCCCACATGTCTGTCCTTGGCTTGCTGCATTGTTCCAGTGAAGCCCAACGCAAACTGGAGGAATAACACCTCATCTTCCGATTAGGCACTTTACAGCCTTCCGGACTGAATACTGAATTCAACAACTTTAGGTCTTGAACTCCCTCCTCCATCCCCACCCACTTTCTGTTTCTTCCCCCTTCCTTTTGTTTTTTCCAATAAATTATATAGATTTTTCTTTTCCCACCTATTTCCATTATTTTTAAATATTTTTAAATCTTTTATGCTCCCCCCACCCCCACTAGAGCTATACCTTGAGTGCCCTGCCATCCATTCTTAATTAGCACATTCATTTAGATAATATCACCAACTTTAACACCTATGTGTTCTTTTGTTCTGCTATCACTGCTTGCTTGTCCCTACAACCACACTACCCCCCCTCCACTTCTCACCCCCCACCCAACACCACCCCCCGCCCCCACACACATCTTAAACCAGCTTATATTTCACCCCTTCCTTGGATTCACCTAGTTCTGTTGAAGGGTCATGAGGACTCGAAACGTCAACTCTTTTCTTCTCCGCCGATGCTGCCAGACCTGCTGAGTTTTTCCAGGTAATTCTGTTTTTGTTTTTGAGTCTGATTATACTTCCTGAGAAACCCAGAAATACCATTCTGATTAAACCAACTGAGAAAAACCCCCAAAACCCCACTGATTAAGCCCCTGAGAATCACCCCCAAAAACCCCTCTCATTAAACCACAAGAGAAGTCAATAAAACTCTGATTAAACCCCAGAGAAACATCGCAAATAAAACTTCTGATTAAACCCGCTGAGAAAGACCTGAAAGAGCCCTCTGATTAAACCCCCGGAGAACTCGCCCAAAAACACCTCTGATTAAAACCCCTGAGAAATACCCAAAAATCCCTCTGATTAAAACTCCTGAGAAAAACCCAAAAAATCCCTCTGATTAAAACACCTGATAATTCCTCAAAAATCCATCTGATTAAACCCCCTTTGAAAACACCTAGTAATAGCTCTGATTATAATTCCTGAGAAACCCCGAAATACCCCTCATTAAACCCGATGAGAAACTCCCTCAAAAACATCTGATTAAACCTCCTGAGAATATACCCAAATACCCTCTGATTAAATGACATGAGAAATCCCCGCAAAATCCCCTCTGATTAAAAGCCCTGAATACCGTTCTGATTAATCTCCCTGAGAAAATACCCAAAAAACCCCCTGATTAAAACCACTGAGAAACCCCTGGAAATCCTCGGATTAGAAGCACCACCCTTGGATTATAACCACTGAAAAATCCCCAATAACCCCTCTGATTAAACCCCCTGAGAAACACACAAAATCCAATCTGGATAAATCCCCTGAGAAAAACCCCCAAAACCCTGTGATTAAACAACCTTGGAAACACACAAAAACCTCTGATTAAATCCCTGAGAATAGCCCTCAAATACCCCACTAAATAAACCCCCTGAGAAACCTCCAAAAATCCTTCTGATTAAAGCACCTGAGAAATCCCCCCAAAATCCCCTCTGATTAAAAGCCCTGATAGACCCGCAAAAACCGCACTGATGGAATCCTCTGAGAACCAACCCTGAATACCTCTCCGAATAATACCTCTGAGTAAACACCCAAAAACCCCTCTGATTAAAACCCTTAGAATCACCGCCAAACATCCCTTTTATCCCCACTGAAAAATCCCCAAAAACCCCTCTGATTAAATCCCCTGAGAAACACCCAAAAACCCCTCTGATGAATCTTCCTGAGAACCTACCAAAAACCCATCTGATTAAACCCCCTGAGAAAACCCCCAAAAAGCCCCTCTGATTAAACGCCCTAAGAGACCCCCAAAAAGCAATCTGATCCAACCCCATGAGAAATACCCAAAAACCCCGCTGATTAAATGCCCTGAGAATCCCACATAAAATGCAACTGATTAATACACCTGAGAAAACCCCCCAAAAGTCCCTCTGATTAAACTGCCTGAGAAACACCCAAAATCCCCTCTGGACAAATCCCCTGAGAAACACCTAAAAACCCCTCTGAATAAGCACCCTTGGAAACACCCAAAAATCCCTCTGAATAAACCGCCTGAGAATTGCCCCCAAAACCCCATTGATTAAAAAATCCTGAGAAACCCACCAAAAATCCCTCTGAATACCCCCATGAGAATCGTACCAAAAACCCATCTGTTTAATCCCAATGACAAAACCCCCGAAAAGCAACCCTGATTAAACACCCTGACAAAGCCCCAAAAACATCTCTGATTAAAGCCCCTGAGAAACATTCAAACTGCTCTGATTAATCCCTATGAGAAACGACACCAAACACCCTCTGATTAAACCCCCTGAGAAAAAACCCCAAAATCCCTCTGATTATACTTCCTGTGAAACCCCGAAATACCCCTCTGATTAAACCCGCTGAGAAAGCCCTGAAAGACCCCTCTGATTAAACCCCCTGTGACACCCCCCCAAAAACACCTCTGGTTGAAACCCCTGAGAAATACCCAAAAATCCCTCCGATTAGAACTCCTTGAGAAAAACCCCAAAAAATCCCTTTGATTAAAACCCCTGATAATTCCTCAAAAACCTATCTGATTAAACCCCCTGAGGAAAAACCCCCAAAAAATCCCTCTGATTATACTTCCTGAGAAACCCCGAAATACCCCACTGATTAAACCCGAAGAGAAAACCCTGAAGGAGCCCTCTGATTAAACCCCCTGAGAAACCCCCCAAAAAACACCTCTGATTAACACACCTGAGAAATACCCAAAAATGCCTCTGATTAAAACCACTGATAAATCCTCAAAAACCCATCTGATTAAACCCCCTGAGAAAACACCCAATAATTGTTCTGATTATACTTCCTGAGAAACCCCGAAATACCCCTCTCATTAAACCCAATGAGAATCTCCCCCAAAAACATCTCTGATTAAACCCCCTGAGATATATACCCAAAAATACCTCTGATTAAACCTCCTGAGAATTCCCCCAAATCCTCTCTGATTAAACCACCTGAGAAATCCCCGCAAAATCTCTCCGATTAAAAGCCCTGTTAAACCACCCAAAAACCGCTCTCTTGGAATCCCCTGAGAAACATCCCTAAATATCGCTCTCATTACTCCCCCTGAGAAAATACCCAAAATCCCCTCTGATTAAAACCACTGAGAAACCCCCGGAAATCCCCTTAGAGTCACCACCAAAAACCCCTCTGATTATACCAACTGAAAAATCCCCAAAAACCCCTCTGATCGAACCCCTGAGAAACCTCTTGGATTAAAACCCCTGCGAAACACACAAAATCCCATCTGGATAAAACCCCTGAGAAACACCCAAAACCCCTCTGAATAACAGCTTTGGAAACATCCAAAAACCTCTCTGATTAAACCCCCTGAGAATAGTCCTCAAATACCCCACTGAATAAACCCCATGAGAAACCTACCAAAAATCCCTCTGATTAAAGCACCTGAGAAATCGCCCCAAAATCCCCTCTGATTAAAAGCCCTGATAGACCCCCAAAAACCGCACTGATGGAATCCCCCGAGAACCATCCCTGAATACCCCTCCGACTAATACCTCTGAGTAAACACCCAAAAAACCCCTCTGATTAATCCCCCTGAGTAAATACCTAAAAACTCCTAATTAAAACCCCTGAGAACCCCCCAAAAATCCTCTGATTAAACCAAATCACCACCAAACATCCCTCTTATTATACCCACTGAAAAATCCCTAAAATCCCCTCTGAGAAACCACCACAAAACCCCCTGTGATTAAAACACCTGAGAAACTCCCCAAAAACCATGAGAAAACCCAAAAACCCCTCTGATGAAACACCCTTGGAAACATCCAAAAATCTCTGATTAATCCTCCTGAGAACCTACCAAAAACCCATCTGATTAAACCCCCTGAGAAAACCCCCAAAATGCCCCTCTGACTAAACGCCCTTAGAAAGCCCGAAAAAGCAATCTGATCCAACCCCATGAGAAATACCCAAAATCCCCGCTGATTAAATACCCTGAGAATCCCATATAAAGCACATCTGATTAAACACCTGAGAAAACCCCCGAAAAGTCCCTCTGATTAAACCCCCTGAGACACACCCAAAATCCCCTCTGGATAAATCCCCTGAGAAATACCTAAAAACCCCTCTGAATAAACACCCTTGGAAAAACCCAAAAACCCCTCTGATTAAACGCCCTGAGAAAACCCCCAAAAAATCCATCTGATTAAACCCCCTGAGAAACGCACCAAAAACCCATCTGATTAATCCCCCTGAGAAATCCCCAGAAAAGCAACTATGATTAAACCCCCTGACAAGCCCTCAAATCCCCTCTGATTAAAGCCCCTGAGAAACACCCAAAACCTGTTCTGATTAAAACCTCAGAAACGACCCCAAAAGCCCCACAGCCAAGAACCCCTGAGAAACCCACCAAAAAGCCCACTGAATAAATCCCTTGAGAATCGAAGCAAAAACCCATCTGATTAATCCTCCAGTTTTCTCAGGGCATTTAATCAAATGGGTTTTTAGGGAATTATCAGGGGGTTTAATCAGAGGGATTTTTGGGGGTATATCTCAGGGGGTTAAATCAGAGGGATTTTTGGGTATTTCTCAGGGGTTTTAATCAGCTGTGTTTTTGGGGGGTTTCTCGGGGGTTTAATCAGAGGGATTTTTCAGGGCTTTCTCAGCGGGTTTAATCAGAGGGTACTGCAGGGTTTCTCAGGAAGTATAATCAGAGGGATTTTTGGGGGCTTTTCTCAGGGGGTTTAATAAGAGGGTGTTTGGGATCGTTTCTCAGAGGAATTAATCAGAGCAGTTTGTGGGTGTTTGCCAGGGGCTTTAATCAGAGGGGTTTTGGGGGCTTTGTCAGGGGGTTTAACCAGAGTTTTTTTTGGGGGTTTTCCCAAAAAAACATGCGTGATTAAATGCCCTTGGAAACACCCAAAAACCCTTCTGATTAACCCACCTGAGAAATGCCTGCAAAAACCCCTCTTATTAAAACCCCGAGAAACACCCATCAAACCCTCTGATTAAATCACCTGAGTAAACCCCCCAAAAACACGTCTGATTAAATGCCCTTGGAAACACCCAAAAACCCCTCTGATTAAATCCTCTGAGAATAGCCCCCAAATCCGTTCTGATTAACGCCCCTTAAAAATCCCCCCCAAAACCCATCTGATTAAAACACCTGATAAACACCCAAAAACCCCTGTGATTGAACCCCCTGAGAAAACCCCGAAAAAATCCCTCTGATAAAACCCACTGAGAAACATCTATACATCCGTCTATTTAATCCCCTGAAAGTCCCCAAAACCCTTCTGATTAAACCCCGAGAAACACCTCCAAAACCTGTGATTAAAACCCGAGAAAATCCCCCAAAACCCCTCTGATTAACTGCCCTGAGAAATGCCCCCCCAAAAAAAACCCCTCTTATTAAACCCCCCTGAGAAACAAAAATCAACCCCTCTGATTAAATCACCTGAGTAAACCCCCCAAAAACCCTTCTGAATAAAACCCCAAGAATAGCACCCAAAAACCCCTCTGATTAAACCCCACAGGAAGTCCCCCCAAAAAATCCCACCGATTAAACCCCCTGAGAAAAACCCAAAAATCCCTCTTATTAAAGGCCCTGAGAAATCCCCCCAAAAACCCCTCTGATTAAACCCCCAAGAAATGCCCCCAAATATGCCTCTGATTAAAACCCCAGAGAAACAACTAAAATCCCCTCTGATTAAACCCACTGAGAAGCGCCCAGCCCCAAAAAATCCTCTGATTAAAACACCTGAGAAAAACCAAAGCCCACTCTGATTACGCCTCTGAGAAACCCCCCAAAAAAACCCTTGATTAAACCCCTTGAAAAACACTCAAAAACCCCTCTGATTAAACCCCTGAGAAATCCCCCCTAAATCCGCTCTTATGAAGCCGCCTGAGAAACTCCCCCAACACCCCCGATTAAACTCACTGATAATCCCCCCTAAAAACACCTCTGATTAAAACCCCTGAGAAAATCCCACTTATTAAACCCACTGAGAAACATCCATAAACTCATTTGAAAAACCCTCCCAAAACCCCTGTGATTGAAAACACACGAGAAAACATTGCAAAACCTCCTGTGATTAAAACCCCTGAGAAACTCCCCAAAAAACCCTCTCATTAAACACCCTGAGACACTCCCAAGGAATCCCCCCCCCAAAAAAAACTCCTCTTATTAAGCCCCCTGAGAAATCCCCCCAACACCCCCTCTGTTTAAACATACTGATAATGCCCCACAAAAACCCTCTGATTAAACCCCGTGAGAAAACTCCCCGAAGTCTCCTCTGATTAATCCCATTGAGCAACACTCAAACCCTTCAGATTAAATCCCCAGAGAAACCATCCCAAAAACCGCAGAGATTAAAACCCTTGAGAAACTCCCCAAAAACCACACTGATTAAACCCCGGGACAAACCCCCCAAAAACCACTGATTAAACTCCGGGACAAACCCAAAAACCACTGATTAAACCCCGGGACAAACCCAAAAACCACTGATTAAACCCCGGGACAAACCCCCCAAAACACCTCTGATTAAACCCCCTTGAAAACACTCAAAAACCACTCTTATTAAACCCCCTGAGAAACCCCCCAAAAGCCCCTCCAATTAAACGCCATGATAAAAGCCCACAAAAATACCTCTCATTAAACCCCAAAAAAACCTGATTAAACCCACTGAGAAACAACCATAAAGCCCTCTGATTAAATCCCCGGAGAAACCACCCCAAAAACCCCAGAGATTAAAACCCCTGATAAACTCCCCAAAAACACCTCCAATGAACCCCCCCCCGAGAAATCCGCCAAAGACCCCTCTGATTAAACCCCGTGACAAACCCCCCAAAACACCTGATTAAACCCCTTGTGAAACACCCAAAAAGCACTATGATTAAACACCCTTAAACACTCAAAAACCACTCTTATTAAACCCCCTGAGAAACCCCAAAAACCCATCTAATTAAACCCCATGATAAAAGCCCGCAAAAATCTCTCATTAAACCCCCTGAGAAAACACCCAAAAACCCCATTGGTTAAACACCCTGACAAACGCCCCAAAAACCCATCAGATTAAATCGCCTGAGAAACACCCAAAAACCCCTTTGATTAAACTGCCTGAGTAAACACCTGAAAAACCGCATTGATTAAACACACCAAGCAACACACATAAAACCCTCCGGTTAAAACCTTGAGAAACCCCGCCAAAAACGATCTGATTACACCTCCTGAGAAAACACCCCTGATTAAACGTTCTCAGCGAGAACGGGTGAGACTGAGAGCTGAGTTAAAAGAGAGAGAAGGAGCAAGACTGAGAGCAGTATCAGAGTTAAAAGAGTGCGAGAAGGGGCGAGACTGAGAGCTGAGTCGGAGAGTTAGAGAGAGAGAGAAGGGGCGAGAGTGGGAGTAGAGCCAGAGAACGGGCAAGATTTCGATCGGAGCCGGGTAGTGTAAAGAACGCGAGAAGGGGCGAGACTGAGAGTAGAGTCAGAGAGTTAAAAGAGTGTGAGAAGGGCTGAGATTGAGAGTGGAGACAGAGGTTAAAGAGATAGAGAAGGGGAAAGGCTGAGAGCGGGGTTAAAGTGTTAAAAGGGAGCGAGAAGGAGCGGAGTCGGAGAGCTAAATAGAGCGAGAAGGAGCGAGACTGAGAGCGGAGTTGGAGAGTTAAAAGAGAAAGCGAGAAGGGGCGAGTTCGAGCGTAGAGCCAGAGAACGGGCAATACAAGAGATCGGAGCCGCGCAGTGTAAACAACGCCAGAAGGGCTGAGACTGGGAGCGGAGTTAGAGAGCGAGAAGGAGAGAGACTGAGAGCGGAGGAGAGTTAAAAGAGGGAGAAGGAGCGAGACAGAGCGGAGTGTGAGAGACAAAAGAGTGTGAAGAGGCTCGAGACTGAGTGAAATGTCAAAGAGTTAAAAGAGAGCCAGAGGGGGCGAGAATGAGATTAGAGCCAGAGAACGGGCTTGACTGCGATCGGACCCGGGTAGTGTAAAGAAAGCAAGAAGGGGCAAGACGGAGAGCGGCGTCAGAGACAAGAGTGTGAGAAGGAGTGAGACTTAGAGCGCAGTCAGAGAGTTAAAAGGGAGCGTGAAGGGACGAGACTGATAGTGGAGTCGGAGAGTTAAAAGAGAGCGAGAAGGGGCGAGTTCGAGCGCAGAGCCAGAGAACGGGCAATACCACGATCGGAGCCGCGCAGTGTGAAGAACGCGAGAAGGGACGAGACTGATAGTGGAGTCGGAGAGTTAAAAGAGAGCGAGAAGGGGCGAGTTCGAGCGCAGAGCCAGAGAACGGGCAATACCACGATCGGAGCCGCGCAGTGTGAAGAACGCGAGAAGGGACGAGACTGATAGTGGAGTTGGAGAGTTAAAAGAGAGCGAGAAGGGGCGAGACAGAGAGCGGAGTCAGAGAGTTAATAGAGAGGGAGAAGGGACGAGACTGATAGTGGAGTCGGAGAGTTAAAAGAGCGCGAGAAGGGGCGAGACAGCAGAGTAGGAGAGTTAAAAGAGAGGGAGAAGGAGCGAGACAGAGCGGAGTGTGAGAGACAAGAGTGTGAAGAGGCTCGAGACTGAGAGCAGAGTCAGAGAGTTAAAAGAGAGCGAGAAGGGGCGAGAGTGAGAGTAGAGCCAGAGACGGACATGACTGCGATTGGAGCGGGGTAGTGTAAGAACAGGAGAAGGGGCGAGACTGAAAGCAGAGTCGGAAAGTTAAAAGAGTGCAAGAAGGGGTGAGACTAAGACAGGAGTCAGAGTTAAAATGGAGTGAGAAAGGGCGAGACTGAAAGCAGAGTCGGAGAGATAAAAAAGCGTGAGAAGGGGCGAGTTTAGGAGCGGAGACGGAGAGTTAAAAGAGAGCGAGAAGGGGCGAGAGTGGGAGTAGAGCCAGAGACGGGCATGCCTGCGATTGGAGCCGGGATTGGAGAAGGGGCGAGACTGAGCGGAGTCAAAGAGTTAAAAGAGTGGGAGAAGGGGTGAGACTGAGAGCGGAACTGGAGAGTTGAAAGAGAGAGACGGGGCGAGGCTGAGAGCAGAGTCAGAGTTAAAGAAAATTGCGAGAAGGTGTGAGAATGAGAACAGAACTGCAGAGTTAAATTAGAGCGAGAAGGTGCGAGACTGAGAGCAGAGTCAGAGTTAAAAGGGAGCGAGAAGGGGTGAGACTGAGAGCGGTGTCGGATAGTTAAAAGCGCGCGAGACGGAGTGAGACAGAGTGGATGCAGAGAGTTAAAAGAAAGCGAGAAGGGGCGAGACTGAGAATAGAGTCAGAGAATGGTCAAGACTGTGATCGGAGCCGGCTATTGTAAAGAACGCGAGAAAGCGCGAGACTGAGAGCAGAGTCAGAGTTAAAAAAGTGAGAAGCGGTGAGTCTGAAAGTGCAGCTAGGGACTTAATAGAGAGCGAGAAGGGACGAGACGGAGAGAGGAATCTGAGAGTTAAAAGAGAGTAAGAAAGGGCGACAGAGTGGAGTCGGAGAATTAAAAGACAGCGAGGAGGGAGACTGAGATCGGAGTCAGAGACTTAAAAGAAAGCGGGAAGGGGCGAGACAGTAAGAGCAGAGTTGGTAAGTTAAAAGAGCGAGAATGGGTGAGACTGAGAGAAGGGCCAGAGAGTTAAAAGTCCGCGAGACTGAGAGCAGAGTCGGAGAGTTAAAAGAGAGTGAGAAGGGGCGAGAGTGAGAGCGGAGTCAGAGAGTTAAAAGAAAGCGAGAAGGACCGAGTCTGAGAGCAGAGTCGGAGAGATAGAAGAGTGAGAAGGGGCAACATTGAGAGAGGAGTCGGAGTGTTAAAAGAGAGCTAGCAGGGGCCCAGAGTGAGAGTAGAGCCAGAGAACAGGCATGACTGTGATCGGAGACGGGCAGTGTAAGAACGCGAGAAGGGGCGAGACTGAGAGCAGAGTCGGAGAGATAAAAGAGCGTGAAGAGGAGCAAGACAGAGCGGGGTTGAAAACAAAGAAAACTGCGGATGCTGGAAATCTAAAACAAAAACAGAATTACCTGGAAAAACTCAGTAGGTCTGGCAGCATCGGCGGAGAAGAAAAGAGTTGACGTTTCGAGTCCTCATGACCCTTCGACAGATTTGGAGTATAAAGAGCGTGAGACGGAGCGATACTGAGCGGAGTCAGAGTTAAAAGAGAGCGAGAATGGGCGATAGTGAGATTAGAGCCAGAGATTAGGCAAGACTGCGATCTGAGCCTGGTAGTGTAAAGAACGCGGGAAGGGGCGAGACTAAGTGGTCGGAGACAGAGCAGAGTCAGAGTTAAAAGGGAGCGAGAAGGGGCGAGACAGAGCAGAGTCAGAGTTAGAAGGGAATGAGAAAGGGCGAGACTGATAGTGGAGTCGGAGAGTTGATAGAGACCAAGAAGGGGCGAGACTGAGAGCAGAGTCGGAGTTAAGAGAGCGAAAAGGGACGAGACTGATAGTGGAGTCGTGGAGTCAGTAGAGATTGAAAAGTGGCGAGACTGATAGTGGAGTCGGAGAGTTGATAGAGACTGAGAGCAGAGTCAGCGCGTTAAATGAGAGCGAGAAGGGGTGAGACAGAGCGGAACCAGAGAGTTAAAAGAGAGCGAGAAGGGACGAGAGTGAGATTAGAGCCAGAGAAAGGGCGATACTGCGATCGGAGCCGGGTAGTGTAAAGAACGCGAGAAGGGGCGAAACGGAGAGCGGAGACAGAGTAAAATGAGAGCAGGAAGGAGCGAGACTGAGAGCAGAGTCAGAATTGAAAGAGTGTGAGAAAGGGCGTGACTGAGAGCAGAGTCGGAGTGTTAGAACAGTACGAGAAGGGGCAAGACAGAGCGGATTCGGAGAGTTAATAGAGAGCGAGAAGGGGCGAGACTGTGTGGAGTCGGAGAGTTAAAAGAGAGCGAGAAGGAGCGAGACAGAGCAGAGTCGGAGAGTTAAAAGAGAGCGAGAAGGAGCGAGACTGAGAGCAGAGTCAGAGTTAAAAGAGTGTGAGAAAGGTCGAGACTGGGAGCGGGGACAGAGTTAAAAGAGAGCGAGAAGTGGTGAGACAGAGCGGAGTCAGAGTTAAATGAGAGCAAGAAGGAGCAAGACTGAGAGCAGAGTCAGAGAGTTAAAAGAGAGCGAGAAGGGGCAAGAGTGAGAGTAGAGCCAGAAAACGAGCAAGACTGCGATTGGAGCCAGGCAGTGTAAAGAACGTGAGAAACGGCGAGACTGAGAGGGAGTCAGAGATAAGTGAGCGGAGTCAGAGTTAAGAGAGCGAGAAGGATCGAGAGCAGAGTCAGAGTTGAAAGAGTGTAAGACGGGGAGAGACTGAGAGTGGAGCCAGAGATTTAAAAGAGAGCAAGAACGAGTGAGACAGAGCGGAGTCGGAGAGTTAAAAGAGAGCGAGAAGGGGAGAGACCGTAAGCGGAGTTAGTGAGTTAAAAGGGAGTGAGAAAGGGCGAGACTGAGAGGGAAGAGAGATAAGAGAGCGAAAAGGAGCAAGCATGAGAGCAGAATCAGAGTTAAAACAGAGCGAGAAGGGGTGAGACACTAAGAGTAGAGTCGGAGAGTTAAAAAAGAGCGAAAACCGGTGAGACTGAGAGCCGAGTCTGAGAGTTAAAAGAGAGCAAGAAGGGGTGAGACTGAGAGCAGAGACGGAGAGTTAAAAGAGCGTGAGGGAGCGAGACTGAGATCGGATTCAGAGTTTAAAAAGAGCGAGAAGGGGTGAGACTGAGAGCGGAACCGGAGAGTTTAAAGGGAGCGAGAAGGGACGAGAGTGAGACTAGTACCAGAGAACTGGCAAGACTGCGATCGGAGCCGGGTAGTGTAAAGAATACGAGAAAAGGTGAGACTGAGAGCGGGGTCAGAGAGTTAAAAGAGAGCGAGAAGGGGCGAGACTGAAAGTGGAGACGGAGAGTTAAAAGACTGCGAGAAGGAGCGATCATGAGAGCGGAGTCAGAGATAAAACAACGCAAAAAGGGGTGCGACTCGGCAGGGTCAGAGTTAAAAGGATGCGAGAATGGGCGAGAGTGAGTGCGGAGTCTGAGAATTAAGAGTGCGAGAAGGAGCGAGACAGAGCAGGGTCAGAGATAAAAATGTGAGAATGGGTGAGACTGAGCAGAGTTAGAGATTGAAAAGAGGGCGAGACTGGGAGCGCAGTCGGAGAGTTAAAAGAGAGCGAATAGGATCGAGACTGTGAGCCGTGTCAGAGTTAAAAGAGTGAGAATGGACGAGACTGAGCGGAGCCGGAGAGTTAAAGGAGAGTGAGATGGACGAGATTGAGTGAAGTCAGAGTTAAACGAGTGCGAGAAGGAGCGAGACAGAGAGGAGTCAGAGAGTTAACAATTGGCGAGGAGGAGTGAGGCTGAGATAAACTCTAAATTGTATAAATAGGAATTATTCTAAATTAAGATAATTAGAATGAATTAGTAAATACTGCAGTAAACGCTTTATGCAAAGTGCTGCTCGGCCATGTGGAATGTGCATCTTGCGGAATGTGGAAGTTGTGCAAGCACAAAATGCCCTCGATGACTATATCTGAAGGAAGTGTCACCAGCTGCAGAAAGTTGAGTTCCAAGTTGTGGAGCTCGAGTGGCAGCTGTAGCCACTGGTACGTCCACATGGCTGAGGATTACATGGATAGCATATTTAGAGATGTGGTCACACCGCTGCTAAGAAGTACACAGGCAGGGAGGGAAGGAGTGATCACCAGAGCTTCAAGAGAAACAGACAGGTCATGCAGAAATCTCCTAAGGCTCTTGATCTCTAACCACTTTTCTATTTTGCAAACTGGTGAGCGAGATGGTTCCTCAGAGGACTATAGCAAGAGCCAAGTCCGTGGCACCACAGGCGTCTCAGCTGCCTGGGGGGTGGAGGTTGAAGAGCGGAAGTGCTATAAAAGTAGGGAATTCCATAGTTTGGGGCAGACAGGCGTTTCTGTGGCCGTATTTATGACTCCAGGATAGTATATTGCCTCCCTGGTACCAGGGTCACGGATGTCACAGAGTGCCTACAGGACATTCTTTTTGGGTTGGTTGAACAGCCAGAGGTCATGGTCCACACTGGGACCAATGATATAGGTACAAAATGGGATGAGGTCCTGAAAGCAGATTTTATGCAGTTCGGTAGGGAATTAAAAAGCAGGACCTCAAGAGCCGTAATCTCAAGATTACTCCCAGTGCCACATGCTAGTGAGCATAAGAATAGGAAGATTGAGCAGTTCAACACATGGCTGGAGAAATGGGAGGGCTTTAAATTTCTGAGGCATTGGGATTGGTTCAGGGTCAAGTGGGACCTGTATAAGAAGGACAGGTTAAATCTTGACAGGACTGGGACTAGTGTCCTCACTGGGAGTTTTGCTCATGTTGTTGGATGGGTTTAAACTAGATTGGCCGGGGGATGGTAACCTGGGGGGAAATTCAGAGTGCAGAGGAGAAAAACTGATAATGAGGATATATCAATGAGTTGCATCAAGGTAGATAGAATACTTGGAAAGTTTGATAGAATTAGAGTTGGCAACAGTAAGTCATTAAATGGGATCAGAATAAATGGGAAAGTAAAAAAGTCTAAATCAGGATTAATGTACATGTATGTGAATGCACAGAGTATGATTAATAAGATCGGTGAACTGCAGGCACAAATTGACAAATTATTACTATAACAGAGACCTGGTTCAAAGAAGTGCAGGACTGGGCATTAAATATTCCTGGGTACAAGTTGGTTAGGAGAGACAGGAAAGGAAGAAAGAGGGGTGGGAGTGGCAATATTGGTTAAAGATGGCGTTACAGGACTGGAAAGACGATATTCCAGAAGAAGGACAGAATCTCTCTGGCTAGAAGTAAGGATTGGGAAAGGTGCAATAACACAGATTGGTGTAGTGTATAGACCACCAACTGGTGGAAGGGATGTGGAGAAACAAATTTGCAAAGAAATTACGGAGAGGTGCAAGAGTAATAGAGTATTGATAATGGAGGACTTCAATTCCCCAAATATAAACTTGGATAGAATAGTACCAAAGGACAAGAGGGCAAGAGTTCCTGGAATGTGTTGAAGATAATTTTCTACAGCTGTACGTTTCCAGTCCAGCGAGAGGACATGCCCATTTGGACCTGGTTCTGGGGAGTGAGTTGGCCCAAGTGGATCAAATGTTAGTGGGAGAGAATCTAGGGGGTAGTGACCATTGTATCATAAGGCTTAGATTAATTATGGAAAAGGACAGAGAACAGTTCAGAGCAGGGATAATTAATTAGGGGAAAGCCAACTTCAATGGGATGAGAACGCATCTGAGTCAAGTGAATTGGAATCAAATGTTGACACAGGACCATAGCTGAACAATGGGCCACCTTCAAAGAAACAGTATTGCAGGCAATATCAAGGTATATTCCCTTGAAGGGGAAAGGCAGGACAAATAAATCTAGAGCACCCTGAATGACAAGAGAGATAGAGGTAAAGATGAAAAGGAAGAAATGTGTGTATGACAGATGTCAGGTAGAAAATACAATGGAGAATCAGGCTGAATATAGAAGGACCAGAGGGGAAGTGAAGAAAACAAAAAGCAAGGAGAGAGCATGAAAAGAGGTTGGCAGCTAACATAAAAGGGAATCTCAAGGTCTTCGATCAGCATGTAAATAAAAGGGTGGCAAAAGAAAGTAGGGTCAATAAGGGACAAAAACAAAAAGGGGGACTTGCATTTGGAGGCTGGAGAAATGATGGAGGTGTTGAATGTGTATTTTGCATCTGTCTTTAGAAAAGAACAACTTGCTACCTAGGCTGAGGTGAGAGAGGAGGTAACTGGTACAATCGAGAGGAAGGTGGTGTTGGAAAAGCTATCTTAACTCAAAAAAAATAAGGTCCAGAACCAGATGAAATGTATCCAAGGGTATGGAGGGAAGTGAGTGGAAATTGCAGAGTCACTAGTAATAATCTTCCAGTCTTCCTTAGACACAGGGGAGGTGCCAGAGGACTGGAGAATTGTGAATGTTACACCCTTGTTCAAAAAGGGGTGCAAGGATAAACTGGCAATACAGACCAGTCAGTTTGATCTCAGTGATAGGAAAACTTCTGGAAACTATGATATGGGATAAAATCAATAGTAACTTAGACAAGTGCAGGATAATAAAGGAAAGCCAGCATGGGAAAATCATGTTTAACTAATTTGCTGGAGTTTTTTTGAGGAGGTAACAGAGAAAGTTGACAAAGGAAACATTGTTGATGTGGTAAATATGGATTTTCAAAAGGCATTTGATACAGTGCTACACAGCAAACTTGAGCAAAATTCATGGAATAAAAGGGAAAGTAGGCACTTGAAAAGGAAATTGGTTGAGTGACAGGAAACAGTAGTGATAAATGGTTATTTTTCAGATTTCAGGAAGGTTTGTAATGGAGTTCCCCAGAGGTCACTGTTGGGACTCTTGCTCTTCCTGATATCTATTCATTAGACCATAAGATGTCGGAGCAGAAGTCGGCCATTCGGTCCATCGAGTCTGCTTCAAGGCAGATCTGATAATCTTCAATTCCACTTTCCTGCCTTTTCCTCATAACATTTGATTCCCTTACTGATTAAAAATCTATCCATCTCAGCCTTGAATATACTTAATGACCCAGCCACTACAGCCCTCCGCAGTAAAGAATTCCACAGGTTCACTACCCTCAGAGAAGAAATTCCTCCTCATCTCTGTTTTAAATGGGCACCCCCTTATTCAGAGATTATGCCCTTTGATTCTAGACTTTCCTACAAGGGGAAAAAACCTCTCAGCATCTACCCTCTCAAACTCCCTAAGAATCTTATATATTTCAATAAGCTCGCCTCTCATTTTTCTAAACTCCAATGAGTACAGGCCCAACCTACTCAACCTCTCCTCATAAGAAAAACGCTCCATATCTAGGATGAAACTAGTAAACCTTCTCTGGACTGTCTCCAATGGCAGTATATCTTTCCTTAAGTAAGGGGACCAAAACTGTTCGCAGTTCCCTAGGTGTGGTCTAACTAATGATAAAACAAAAAACTGTGGATACTGGAAATCCAAAACAAAAACAGAATTACCTGGAAAAACTCAGCAGGTCTGGCAGCATCAGCAGAGAAGAAAAGAGTTGACTGAGTCCTCATATTCCATCAGTTCTGTTGAAGGGTCATAAGAAGAGGGGTGAAATATAAGCTGGTTTAAGGTACGGGAAGGGGGGACATTGAGGGGGGTGGGGGGGAGAAAGAGAAGTGGGGGTGGGGTGGTGTGGTTGTAGGGACAAGCAAGCAATGATAGGAGAAGATAATCAAAAAATGTCACAGACAAAGGAACAAAGAAGTGTTGAAGGTGGTGATATTATCTAAACAAATGTGCTAATTAAGAATGGATGGCAGGGCACTCAAGGTACAGCTCTAGTGGGGGTGGGATGGAAAGACTAGCAGGGCATACAAGATATAAAAATAATGGAAATAGGTGGGAAAAGAAAAATCTATATAAATTATTGGAAAAAACAAAAGGAGGGAGGAAAAAATGGAAAGGGGGTGGGGATGGAGGAGGGAGTTCAACACCTAATGTCGTTGAATTCAATATTCAGTCCAGAAGACTGTAAAGTGCCTAGTTGGAAGATGAGATGCTGTTCCTCCAGTTTGCGTTGGGCTTCACTGGAACAATGCAGCAAGCCAAGGACAGACATGTGGACAAGAGAGCAGGGTAGAGTGTTAAAATGGCAAGCAATAGGGAGGTTTGGGTCTTTCTTGCGGACAGACTGCAACTGTTCTGCAAAGCGGTCACCCAGTTTACGTTTGGTCTCTCCAATGTAGAGGAGACTGCATTGGGAGCAACAAATGCAGTAGACTAAGTTGGGGGAAATGCAAGTGAAATGCTGCTTCACTTGAAAGGAGTGTTTGGGCTCTTGGATGGTGAGGAGAGAGGAAGTGAAGGGGCAGGTGTTGCATCTTTTGCATGGGCATGGGGAGGTGCCATAGGTAGGGGTTGAGGAGTAGGGTGTGATGGAGGAGTGGACCAGGGTGTCCCAGAGGGAACGATCCCTACGGAATGCCGCCAGGGGGGTGAAGGGACGATGTGTTTGGTGGTGGCATCATGCTGGAGTTAGCAGACATGGCGGAGGATGATCCTTTGAATGAGGAAGCTGGTGGGGTGATAAGTGAGGACAAGGGGGACCGTATCAAGTTTCTGGGAGGGAGGAGAAGGCGTGAGGGTGGATGCACGGGAGATGGGCCGGACACGGTTGAGGGCCCTGTCAACGACTGTGGGCAGAAAACCTCAGTTAAGGAAGAAGGAGGACATGTCAGAGGAACTGTTTTTGAAGGTAGGATCATTAGAACAGATGCGAAGGAACTGAGAGAATGGGATGGAGTCCTTACAGGAAGCAGGGTGTGAGGAACTGTAGTTGAGGTAGCTGTGGGAGTCGGTCGGCTTGTAATGGATATTGGTGGACAGTCTATCACCAGGAATTGAGACAGAGAGGTCAAGGAAGGGAAGTGTCAGAGATGGACCATGTGAAAATGATGAAGGGGTGGAGATTGGAAGCAAAATTAATAAATTTTTCCAAGTCCCGACAAGAGCATGAAGCAGCATGGAAGTGATCATCGATACACCGCAGAAAGAGTTGTGGGAGGGGGCCGGAGTAGGACTAGAACAAGGAATGTTCCACATACCCCATAAAGAGACAGGCATAGCTTGGGCCCATGCGGGTACCCATAGCCACACCTTTTATTTGGTGGAAGTGAAAGGAGTTAAAGGAGAAATTGTTCAGTGTGAGAACAAGTTCAGCCAGATGGAGGAGAGTAGTGGTGGATGGGGATTGTTCGGGCCTCTGTTCGAAGAAGAAGCTGAGGGCCCTCAGACCATCCTGGTGGGGAATGGAGGTGTAGAGGGATTGGACGTCCATGGTGAAGAGGAAGAAGTTGGGGCCAGGGAACTGGAAATTGTTGATGAGACATAAGATGTCAGAGGAATCACGGATGTAGTGGGAAGAGACTGGACAAGGGGAGAGAGAAGGGAGTCAAGATAACGATAAATGAGTTCCGTGGGGCAGGAACAGGCTGACACGATCGGTCTACCGAGACAGTTCTGTTTGTGGATTTTGGGTAGGAGGTAGAAGTGGGCCATCCGAGGTTGGAAGCTGTGGGAGGAAGATCTCCAGAGGAGATGAAGTCAGTGACAATCCTGGAAACAATGGCTTGATGTTCAGAGGTGGGGTCATGGTCCAGGGAGAGGTAGGAGGAAGTGTCCGTGAGTTGACACAGCCTCCATGAGGAAGAGGTCAGTGCGCCAGACAACAACAGCACCACCCTTGTCAGCAGGTTTGATGACATTGTTGGGGTTGGACCTAAGAGAACGGAGTGCAGTAAGTTCAGCGAGACAGAGATTAGTATGGGTGGGAGGAGCAGAGAAATTGAGATGACTAATGTCACGCTGACAGTTCTCAATGAAAAGATCAAGAGAAGGTAAGAATCCAGAGGGAGGGGTCCAGGTGGAGGGAGAATATTGGAGGTGGGTAAAAGGATTCGTTGAATGGGGAGAGGACTCCTGCCCAAAAGAAGTGAGCACGGAGACGAAGACGGCGGAAGAAGAGTTCAGCATCGGGCCGAGCCCGAAATTCACTGAGATGAGGGTGTAAGGGTATGAAGCTAAGTCCTTTGCTGAGCACTGAACGTTCAGCATCGGAGAGGGGAAGGTCAGGGGGTATAGTGAATACACAGCTGGGGCTGGGATTGGAAGATAGGGTGGGGACGGAGGCTCCTAGATGGGTGTAGGTGTTGATGAGTTGTTGGAGCTTGCGTTCCTTAGCACTTGAGAGAAAAAGTTTATTGTTGAGGCGTCGGCTGAGACGAAGAATAAAATAAAACTGGGGGCAAGCGCAGCTTTGAAAAAGGGTGCAGCGGTGCTGCTGGAGGGAGAGGTCAAATGTGTTCATATGGCGGTGCATGGCACAGAGTGTGGATCTCAGAATGTGACGGGAACAGCAATCCGAGAAACGTTTTATGTCCCGGAGATACCTGTAATCCTGGGTAGGGTCGAAATAAGAGGGGTGGAATTTCAGTTGAAATCTACGTAAGTCGGTTAAGTCGGAGATGGAGACAGTCACTGAGAAAGGAGATATGGCTGTGAAAGCGGGTTTTAGTAAACACCTTGCCAAACAAAGATAAAAACAAAGAAAACTGCGGATGCTGGAAATCCCAAAACAAAAACAGAATTACCTGGAAAAACTCAGCAGGTCTGGCAGCATCGGCGGAGAAGAAAAGAGTTGACGTTTCGAGTGGTTCTGTCGAAGGGTCATGAGGACTCGAAACGTCAACTCTTTTCTTCTCCGCCGATGCTGCCAGACCTGCTGAGTTTTTCCAGGTAATTCTGTTTTTACCTTGCCAAACAAGTTGGACACTTGATTTGCCTTCCCTATTGCCTGCTGAACTTGCATGCTAGCTTTTTCTTATTCATGTAAGAGGACCCCAAATCGCTCTGTGCTGCAGCTTTCTGCAGTCTTTCTCCATTTAAATAATGTTCAGCTCCTCTATTCTTCCTGCCAAAGTGCATAACCTCACATTTTCCCACATTATAGTCCATCTACCAAGTTTTTGCCCTCTCACGTAACCTGCCAAATCCCTCTGTACACTGTCATCCTCACCACTTGCCTTTCCACCTATTTTTGTATCATCTGCAAATTTGGTGATAGTACTTCCCTCATCCAAGTCATTAATATATATTGTAAATAATTGTGGCCCCAGCACTGATCCCTGTGGCACTCCATTAATTACAGGTTGCCATCCTGAAAATTCCCCCCTTATCCCAACTCTCTGTCTTCTATTAGTTAGCCAATCCTCTGAACATGCTAATATACTACCCCCAACACTATGGCCACTTATCTTATCAAGTAGCCTCATGTGCCCTACCTTATCAAATGCCTTTTGGAAATCCAAATATATTGCATCCACTGGTTCCTCTTTATCTATCCTGCTTGTTACTTCCTCAAAGAAGTCTAATAAATTTCAGACGTGAAGCCATACTCACTCAGCTTGATTATATTATGACCAGGATTTTCCGGTCGTTGGATGGGCTTGACAGGGGCGAGCATGAGCTGCCATGAAGCAGACTGTGGCCCACAATTGGGCCCAAACCTAGATTTCCTCAAAATCGAAATCAACTTAACCTCAAAATAATGGCCAGCCAGCATAAATTGCGCTCTGCCAGTGCATGTGGCTGGGTGTGAACAGGTAAGAGCTCCCTGGAGGTACAGAAGTGAAGATTTTTAAAATAACAAATTAAAATGTTAAAACATGTCCCCTCATGTGACTCTTTGGATTTTTAGCAAAACCTCATTCAAGGGCAGGATGAGAATTTTATCAGTGACTAAAAAAAAAAACAAACATTTCCAAATTAATTTCTAACATGTCCCTGCTCATCTGAGCAGGGACATTTTAGAAATTAGTTTTAAATTTTTAAAATCACTGATCAAAACCTCATCCCGCCCATGGATGAGGTTTCACAAAAAATCCAAAGGCCGCCTGACCAATTCGCCTGCTCACCAAGCATAAGGTTGGCTGGGCAGCAAAAAATTTCTTTTAATTATGACTTTAATGGCCTTAATAGGCTGCTTAATTGTCAGCAGGCACGCGACCGATTTCCGCATGTGCCCGCCAACCAAAATATCACACGAGTGCGCAATGATTTCAGGGCGCTTGCCCAACATCACCGCATGCCATTTTATGCTCATTATGGTCAGGCGCATGCCTGCCCAACGAGTTAAATATTCTGTCCTATGTATTTCTAAAAACTCTACTATTAAATCATTTATAATAGACCCTAACATTTTCCCAATGAACGATGTTAAGCTAACTGGCCTGTAGTTACCTGTTTTTTGACTCCCTCCCTTGTTGAATAAGGGTGTTACTTTGGCAGTTTTCCAATCCTCTGGGACTTTTCCAGAATCTAAAGATTCATGGAAGATTACTATCAGTGCATCCACTATCTCCTTAGCTACTTCCTTTAATATCCTAGGATGCAACCCATCAGGTCCAGGGGACTCATCAGCCTTTAGCCCCATTAGTTTCCCTAGTGCTTTTTCTCTGGTGTTAGTTATTGAATTTATTTCCTTCCCCCCTCTTTGCCCCTTGATTATTCAGTAATTTTGGAATACTATTAGTGTCTTCTACCGTGAAGACTGATGCACAATATTTATTCAACCCCTCTGCCATTTCCTGGTTCCCATTATTAGAACCATAGAGCCATAGAAAAGTTACAGCACAGAAGGATGCCATTTGGCCCATCTTGTCCATGCCAGCCCGAGGACACCTAGGTGCCCTTTCTAATTCTGCACCCAGCCCATAGCCGTGCAGCTTACAGCACTTTAGATGCAGATCCAGGTACTTTTTAAAAGAGTTTAAAGTTTCTGCCTCTACCACCAATTTGGGCAGTGAATTCCAGACACCAACTACCCTCTGTAAAAAAAGTTCTTCCTCATGTCCCCCCTACACCTTCTGCCATTTATCTTGAATCTATGTCCCCTGGTTCTAGAATTCTCCATCAAGGGAAACAATTTTATCCTGTCCACTATCTATTCCCCTCAATTTTGTGCACTTCTATCAAGTCACCTCTCAGCCTTCTTTGTTCTAAGGAAAATAACCCCAACCTGTCCAATCTCTCCTTGTAGCTACACTTTTCTAACCCTGGCAACATTCTTGTAAACCTGCTCTGCACTCTCTCTATTACATTCTTCCTGAAATGTGGTGACCAGAACTGCACACAATAATCCGGTTGTGGCCTCACCAGTGTTTCATACAATTCCAACATTATATCCTTCCTTTTATATTCTATACCTCTACCAATGAAGGAGAGCATTCCATATGCCTTCTTTACAACCTTGTCATCTTGAACTACTGCCTTCAGGGACCTGTGTCCTTGTACGCCAGGATCTCTCACTTCATCTACCCCTCTTAGCATATTCACATTTATTTTGTAATCCATGTAACTGCATGTAAATGTATGACCTCACACTTTTCTATGTTAAAATCAATCTGCCACTTTACCACCCACTCCACCAAACCATCTATCGTTTTGAACATTATGGCTATCCTCTACACTATCCACTACTCGGCCAATCTTTGTGTCATCTGCAAATTTCCCAATCGTGCCCCCCAGGTTCACGTCCAAATCGTTAATATATAACACAAACAGCAAGGGTCCCAACACTGAGCCCTGTGGACCACCACTTGAGACAACTTTCCATTCGCAAGAGCATCCATCAACCATTACCCTTTGTTTCCTGTTACAAAATCAACCATTTATCCAGTTTGCCACATTACCCTGAATCCCATGTGCTTTTACTTTCCTGACCAATCTGCCATGTGGGACCTTGTCAAATGCCTTGCTAAAATCCATGTATACAACATCCACTGCACTACCTTCATCAATCCTTCTTGTCACTTCCTCAAAGAATTCAATGAAATTTGTGAGGCAAGACCTTCCTTTAACAAATCCATGTTAATCATCCCTGACTAGTCCATGCATTTCCACATGCCAGTTAATCCTATCTCTCAGGATTGATTCTACTAATTTGCTTACCACCGATGTAAGACTAACTGGCCTATAATTGTTTGGCATTTCCTTTGATCCCTTTTTAAACAATGGAACTACATTTGCATTTCTCCAGTCCTCCGGTACCTCCCCTATATCTAGTGAAGATTGGAAAATCATCCTCAGAGCATCTGCTATCTCCTCCCTCACTTCCTTCAGCAGTCTCAGAAACAATCTATCTGGCCCTGGCGACTTATCAACTATCAAGGATTTCAACCCTTCGAGTACTTCCTCTCTCTTTATGACTATCCCATCCAATATCTCGCAGTGTTCCTCCTGGACTACAATATCTACGTCCTCCCTTTCCTTTGTAAACAAGGGGACAAAATATTAATTCAAAACCCTTCCCACAGCTTCTGCATCTACACACAAGTTTCCATCTTCATCTCTGCTGGGTCCCACTTTTTCCTTAAGCATTAATTAAGCATTACCTTTTAGCATTAATATATTGGTAAAACATCTTTAGGTTATCTTTAACTTTAAATTATTATTTTTAAAATTACTATTATTATTACCCAGCCTCATTCTCTAAGGGGCTGATGTTACTTTGGCACCTCTCTTCCTTTTTACATATTTAAAGAAGCTCTTACTGTCTGTTTCTATATTACCTGTTAGTTTACCCTCAAAGTTTATTTTCTCCCTCTTTATTTATTTTTTTGGTGATCTTTTGTTGGTTTTTTAAACTTCCCCAATCCTCTGGCTTACCACTAAACTTTGCCACATTGAATGTCTTTTCTTTCAATTTGATAGTAACCTTAGGAAAGAACTTTCCCCTGTTTTGGTGGTTGGCGGGGTGGGGGGGGGGGTGCGTGGGGGCTGGGAGAGAGTTCAGGAGTGGGCACGCCACCACAATTTTATGTAATGCGCTCCCTATGCGGGTAGGGAGGATCCCTAAGCTGAGAGTGCACTCTTTCGCACATGCGCACGAAAGAGCACACTCATCTCCCTGGGGCTACATGCTGTCTCAGGGAGATGAGCGCCAAATTCAAAAATGTGAAATAAAGAAAAGTAAAATTTCCCTGCCACATCCCCTCATGTCATGTGAGTTGGGACATGTCCATCATTTATAATTAAACTTTTATTAAATTTTTAAAAACCTACATGAAACCTCACTCCACCTGTGGATGAGGTTTCATGCTTTTCCTGAAGCCCCACCAGGGCTTTTGGCCTGCCCGCTAACCCTAAGGTTGGACAGGCAGATCCTTTAACTACTTCAATTAGTTTTTAAATGGCTTCAATAGGCCGTTGACAGGTCAGCGGGCACACAGCTGATTTGGCTGCACCTCCACCAACCTGAGAATTGAAATGATGCGGGTGTTGGGGGGGTGGGGTGGGGGGGGGAAAAGAGTTCGGGAGCCCCACCTGACATCATCCCACATCATTTTACATGTTGGCAAGTGGGCCCCATCCCCCGCTCTCTGAACTCAATATCCTGCCCTTAACTTCCTTGGTTAACCATGATTGGCTTTACTCCTTCCTAGAATCCTTCTTCCTCACTAGGATATATTTTTGTTGTGAGTCATGAACTATTTTCTTAAACATCTGCCATTGTTCACCAACTGTCTTCTCTGCTAAACTCCTTACCCAATCCACTCCAGCCAACTCTGCCTTCATTCCTTTGTAATTACCCTTATTTAAGTTTTGCGCAGTTGTTTCCCAAGTTTCTCACACACAAACTGAATGCTAAATTCTACCATGTTATGGTCACTGGCCAGGATTTTCTGGTCGGCCAGAGGGGGGCTGGGCCCGCTCGCTGACATGTAAAACGATGCGGGATGACGTTGGGCTGAACTCCCGATGTCACCGCGCCCCATTTAAATTTTCAGGTAGGTGGGGGCTCAGCAAGATAAGATATGCACCTGCCAACATATCAATGGCCAATTGAGGCCATTGACAGAGTCATTAAACTAATTAATGGACCTGCCCGTTAACCTTGGAGGTGGGCATTAGAAAAAGCATGAAACCTCATCCACAGGTGGGATGAGGTTTCATGTAGGTTTTTAAATATTTAATCAAAATGTATTTAAAAGTAATGGACATGTCCCAACTCATGTGACAGTTTCACAGGAGAGGATATGTCAGGGATTTTCTTTTTCATTTTTAAGAAACTTTACTGCACAGCCGATCTCCCTGAAGCAGCAGATATCCTCAGGGAGGTGAGTGTGCTCTTTTTTGGCATGCGCAAAAGAGCGTACTCTCAGGTTTAGGGATTCCCTCCCGCCCACACAGGGAGCGCATAGTGCTTCCGTGCGGACATTGTGCTGGGCAGGCCTTAATTGGCTCGCACACATAAAATGGCAGCACACCCCAAATTGGGGGCACTGTTTAGAGGCGCACCTCGGCACACCCACTCTTCAACTTCCCCACCACCACAATGGGGCAAAAATTCTGCCCACTGTTTCCTAGGGGATCTTTTATTCTGAGATCATTTATTAAACCTGCCTCATTACACATTATCAGATCCAAAATAGCCTGATCCCTGGTTGGAACCACAACATATTGTTCTAGGAAACTGTCCTGAATATACATTATGAGTTCTTTCTTGTGGCTACATCTGCCAATTTGATTTTCCCAATTTACATGAATATTAAAATCACTCAACATTAGCATGCTGCCTTTTTTTTTTTACATGCCTTCCTGATTTATTCTCTCTCCTACAGGAAAGCTACTGTTAGGGGATCTATAGACTTCCCACCAGTCTCTTCTTACTATTTCTTACCTCCACCCATATAGATTCTACATCTTCCAATCCAAGATCATTTCTTGCTATTGTACTTATTCCATCTCGTATTAACAAAGCTACCCCACCACCCTGTCCTTCCGAAAAGTCACATACCCCTGAATATCTAGTTCCCAGCTTTGGTCTCCTAGTAGCCATGTCTCTGTAATGGCTATAAGATCATAACCATTAACCTCGATTTGTTCGGTTAATTCATTTATTTTGTTCTGCATACTAAGTGCATTTAAGTAAAGAGCCACTATATTTTGCCTTTTTACCATTTTTTCCCCTTTGACCCTATTTGCTGCTTTAAATGTTTGTACACCCTGTCCCTTCCTGTCACATTCTGTGTATCATTACTTAAATAGTTGCCCTGCAAGGCTGCCATATCCTTTTGCTTTGTAAGCCTCAATGGCCCCTCTCCAGAACCTTCCCCTTCCTCCCGCCTATTTAGTTTAAAGCCCTCTCTACATCCCTAGTTATTCAATTCACCAGGACACTGGTCCCAGTATGGTTCAAGTGAAACTCGTCCCACTTGAACAGTTCCCTTCTACCTAGTACTGGTGCCAGTGCCCCATGAACTCCAATGCAGAACCTGTTAACACAATAGATATGGATGACCTAAGTTCAGGAAACCAGGATGTAGAAGTGGTTTGGGTAGAGATGAGAAATGATAAAGGCAAGAAGCAACTAGTGGGAGTGGTATACAGGCCCCCTTAACAGTAACCATACACTAGGATGGGGTCTTAAGGAAGAAATAATGGGAGCTTGCCAGGAAGTTTTGACGATAATCATGGAGGATATTAATCTACATATAGATTGGAAAAATCAGATAGGCAAAGGTAGCCTAGATGAGGAACTCAGAATGTTTTTGAGATAGGTTCTTAGAACAGCACATTCTGAAGCCAAGCAGAGAGCAGGCTAGACGTGATACTGTGCAATGAGACAGGATTAATTAATGACCTAATAGTAGGGTGCCCCTAGGTAGCAGTGATCATAATTTGGTTGAATTTTACCTTCAGTTTGAGGGATTGAAAAGTGAGTCTAAGACTAGTATTTTAAACATAATTAAGGGCAAGTAGGAGGACACGAAAGCAATGCTAGCAAAAGTGAAATGCCAAATTAGGTTTGGGGATAGGTCAGTAGATATGTAGCAGCAGAAATTCAAGGGGATATTTCAGAATACACAGAATATATACATTCCAATGAGAAAGAAAAATTCCAAGGAGAAGAGGACCCACCATCTGTGATTGACTAAAAAAGTTAAACATGGTATCAAATTTAAAGAAAAAGCATAACTGTGCAAAGATGGGTGGCAAGTCAGAAGATTTGACAGAATATAAAAAAACGGCAAAGAATTAATTGATTAATAAGGAAGGAAAACTTAAGAGTATGAGAGAAAGCTAGCTTGTAAGATAAAGACAGATAGTAAGAGTTTCTATAGATATTTAAAAAAAAGAGAAGAGTTAACAAAGTGAGGCTGGTCCTATGGAGAGAGAGAGAGAGAGAGAGTGAGTCTGGGGACTTAATAATGGAAAAATGGCAGATGAATTGAACTGGAATTTTGCATCGGTCTTCACTATACAGGATGTAGGTAACATCCCAGAAATAACTGTAAATTGGGAAATGAAAGGGAGGATCTCAAGAAAATTACAATCACCAGGGAAGTGGTATTGAGCAAGTTGTTGAAGTTGTGGGCTGACAATGCCAAGGTCCTGGTGGACTTCATCCTAGAATCTTGAAAGAATTGGCTAGTGAAATAGTAGATGAATTGGTTTTAATTCTCCAAAATTCTCTAGATTCGGGGAAAGTTGCATTAGATTGGAAAATAGGAAATGTAATTCCTTTATTCAAAAAGGGAGGGAGACAGAAAGCAGGAATCTATAGGCCAGTTATCTTAACATCTGTCATAGGGAAAATGTTAGAAGCTATTATTAAAGATGTTATGGCAGGGCACTTAAAATTCAAGGCAATCAGGCAGAGTCAACATGGTTTTATGAAAGGGAAAACATGTTTAACCAGTTTATTAGAGTTCTTCGGCAATGTAAACTGTGCTGTGGATAAAGGAGAACCGGTGGATGTACTGTACTTAGATAACCAGGAGGCATTTGATAAGGTGACATATCAAAGGTTATTGCAGAAAATAAAAGCTCATGGTGCATGGGGTAACCTGAATGGGTAGAATGTTAGCTAGCTAACAGGAAGCAGAGAGTTGGCTGAGTGTAGAGTAGAGTGTTATTGTTTATTGTGAGGGGAATTGAACATAAAAGTTGGGAGGTTATGCTTCAGTTATACAGGACACTGAGACCACATCTACAGTATTGTGTACAGTATTGCTCACCTTATTTAAGGAAGGATGTAAATGCATTGGAAGCAGTTCAGAGAAAGTTTACTAGACTAATACCTGGAATGGGTGGGTTGTTTTATGAAGAAAGGTCGGACAGACTAGGCTTGTATCCGCTGGGGTTTAGAAAAGTAAGAGGTAAGTTGATCAAAACCTTTTAAGATCCTGCGGGGTCCACAGATGGATGTGGAGAGAGTGTTTCCTTTTGTGGGAGAATCTAGAGTGAACTAGGGTTCACTGTTTAAATGTAAGGGGTCACTCGTTCAAAAGAGAGATGAGGGGAATTTTTTTTTCTCCCAGGGGGTTGAGAGTTCCTAGAACACTTTCTCAAAAAGGTGGTGGAAGCAGTGTCTTTGAATATTTTTAAGGCAGAGCTAGAGAGTTTCTTGATAAGCAAGGGGGTAAAAGGTTATCGGAGGTAGGCAGGAATGTGGGCTTGAGGTTACGTTTAGATCAGCCTTGATCTTATAGAATGGCAGAGCAGGCTCGTGGGGCTGAGTGGCCTCCTCCTGCTCCTAACTTGTAATTGTGTATGCATGTACATAATCACTTTCTGTACCTGCACAGTTACTTTTTCTGACTCATCACTTCTGGTCCCAAGAAGTCTCATGGCATCAGGTCAAACATGGGCAAGGAAACCTCCTGCTGATTACCACGTACCGCCCTCCCTCAGCTGATGAATCAGTGCTCCTTCAACTCGAACACCATGTTGAAGGAAGCACTTAGTGTGGCAAAGGCACAGAATGTACTCTGGGTGGGTGTCTTCAAGGTCCATCACCAAGAGTGGCTTGGTAGCACCAATATTGACCGCACTGGGCAAGTCCTAAAGGACATAGCTGCTAGACTGGGTCTGTGGCAGGTGGTGAGGGAATCAACAAGAGGGAAAAACACTTGACCTCATCCACACCAACCTGCCTGCTGCAGATGCATTTGTCCATGACAGTATCTGTAGGAGTGACCAGCGCACAGACGAAGTCTCGCGTTCACATTGAGGATACTCTCCATGTTGTGTGGCACTACCACCATGCTAAATGGGATATATTTCAAACAGATCGAGAAACTCAAGACTGAGCATCCATGAGGTGCTGTGGGCCATCAGCGGCAGCAGAATTGTATTCAACCACAATCTGGAAAAAAGAACTAGAATAAAGAAAAGTACAACACAGGAATAGGCCCTTCTGCCCTCCAAGCCTGCGCCGATCATATTGCCTGTCAAACTAGAACATTTTGCACATCTTGGGTCCGTATCCCTCTATTCTCAACCTATTCATGCTTCTTAAACACCACTATCGTACCTGCTTCCACCACCACCTCTGGCAGAGAATTCCAGACATTCACTACCCTCTGTACAAAAAATTTTCCCCGCACATCTCTGAAGATTTCTCCTCTCACCTTAAATCTATGTCCCCTAGTAATTGACCCTTCCACCCTGGGAAAAAGTTTGACTATCTACTCTGTCCATGCCACTCAAATTTTGTAAACTTCTATCAACTTGCCCCTCAATCTCCGTCGCTTTAGTGAGAACAATCAGAGTTTCTCCAACCTCTCCTCATAGCTAATAACCTCCAGCCCAGGCAGCATCCTGGTAAACCTTCTCTGCACCCTCTCCAATGCCTCCATGTCCATCTGGTAATGTGGCAAACAGAATTGCACGCAATATTCCAAATGTGGCCTAACCAAGGTTCTATACAGCTGCAGCATGACTTGCCACCTTTTATACTCAATACCCCTGCTGGTGAGGGCAAGCATGCCATATGCCTTCCTGAATACCTTATCCACCTGCATTGCCACTTTGTGACCTGTGGATCTGTACACCCAGATCCCTCTGCCCGTCGATACACTTAAGGGTTCTGACATTTACTGTATAATTCCTACCTGTATTAGACCTTCCAAAATGCATTACCTCGCATTTGTCTGGATTAAACTCCATTTGCCATTTCTCTGCCCAAGTCTCCAACCGATCTATTTCGCACTGTATCCTTTGACAATCCTCTTCACTATCTGCAACTCCTCCAACCTTAGTGTCATCTGCAAACTTACTAATTAGCCCAGTTACATTTTCCTCCTAATCATTTACATATAATACAAACAGCAAAGGTTCCAACACTGATCTCTGCGTAACACCACTATTCACAGCTCTCCATTCAGAAAACCACCTTGCCACTGTTACCCTCTGTCTTCTATGACCAAGCCAATTCTGTATCCATCTTGCCAGCTCACCTCTGATCCCGTGCAACTTTACCTTCTGTACCAGTCTGCCATGAGGGAACTTGTCAAAGGCCTTACTGAATTCCACGTAGATAACATCCACTGCCCTTTGATTGTTGATCATCTTTGTCACTTCCTTGAAAAACTCGATCAAGTTAGTGAGACATGACCCCCCTTCACAAAAACATGCTGCCTCTCACTAATACGCCCATTTGCTTCCAAATGGTCGTAAATCCTGTCACGAAGAATCTTCTCCAATAATTTCCCTACCACTGACGTAAGTCTCACCGGCCTGTAATTTCCTGGATTATCCCTGCTACCCTTCTTAAACAATGGAACAACATTGGCCATTCTCAGTCCTCTGGGACCTCACCCGTAGCCAGTGAGGATGCAAAGATTTCTGTCAAGGCCCCAGCAATCTCCTCCCTTGCCTCCCTCAGTACTCTGGGGTAGATCCCATCTGGCCCTGGTGACTTATCCATCTTAATATTCTTCAAAATGTCTAACACCTCCTCTTTTTTTATCTCAACATGATCCAGGCTATCTACACACTCTTCACTAGACAAATCGACCGCTAAGTCCTTCTCTTTGGTGAATACTGATGAGAAGAACTCATTTAGTATCTCTCCCATTTCTTCTGTCCCTGAGTGGGCCTACCCTTTCCCTGGCTACCCTCTTGCTTTTTACATATGTATAAAAGGCCTTGGGATTTTCCTAAATCCTGGTTGCCAATGACCCCTTTTATCCCTCCTGACTTCTTGCTTAAGTTTCTTCCTACTTTCTTTATATTCTCCACGGGCTTCATCTGTTCCCAGCCTTCTAGCCCTTACAAATGCTTCCCTTTTCTTTTTGACTAATCTCACAATATCCTTCATTACCCAAGGTTCCTGAAACTTGCCATACTTATCCTTCATCCTAGCAAGAACATGCCGGTCCTGAATTCTTATCAACTGATATTTGAAAGCCCCCCACATGTCAGTTGTTGATTTGCCCTCAAACATCCGCCTCCAGTTTAGATTCCTCAGTTCCTGCCTAATATTGTTATAATTAGCCTTCCTCCAATTAAGCACCTTAACCAGGACTCCTGTTATCCTTATTCACCAGTATTTTGAAACTTACTGAATTATGCTCACTTCCCGAAATACTCCCCTACTGAAACTCCGACCACCTGGCCAGGTTCATTCCCTATTACCAGGTCCAGTATTGCCCCTGCCCTAGTTGGACTATCCACATGTTGTCACAGGAAGCCCTCCTGGATGCACCTTGTAAATTCTGCACCATCCAAACCCCGAGCACTAAGTGATTCCCAGTCAATATAAGGAAAGTTAAAATCACCCATCACAACAACCCGATTGCTTTTCCATCTTTCCAAAATCTGCCTGCATAACTGTTCCTCAATCTCCCGCTGGCAATATTGTGACTGCACCCTTCCTATTCCGGAGCTCTACCCATATTGCCTCATGGTCCAGCATATCCCCCACTTTACCATTACCAACAAGCCAGGGAATCAACCCCAGGTTCAATGAAGAGTGCAAGAGAGCATGCCAGGAGCAGCGTCAGGCATACCTAAAAATGAGGCTGCAACCTGGTGAAGCTATAACATAGGACTACTTGTGTGCCAAACAGCATAAGTAGCAAGTGATAGGGCTAAACAATCCCACAACCGACGGGTCAGATCTAAGCTCTGCAGTCCTGCTACATCCAGTCGTGAATGGCGGTAGACAATTAAACAATTCACTGGAGGAGGAGGCTCCACACGTATCCCCATCCTCAATGATGGAAGACCCCAGCATCTGTGCCAAAAGCTGAAGCATTTGCTACAATCTTCATCCAGAAGTGCCAAGTGAATTATCCATCTCAGCCCCCTCCGGAGGTCCTCAGCATCACAAATGCCAGTCTTCAGCCAATTTGATTCACTCCACGTGATATCAAGAAATGGCTAGAAGCACTGGACACTGCAAAGGCTATGGGCCCTGACAATATTCCGGGAATAGTACTGAAGACTTGTGCTCCAGAACTTGCCATGCCCCTAGCCAGTCAGCTACAACACTGGCATCTACCCGGCTATGTGGAAAATTGCCCAGGTATGTCCAGTACACAAAGCAGGACAAAGCCAACCCAGCCCATTGCCATCCCATCAGTCTACTCTCGATGATCAGTAAAGTAATGGGAGAGGTCATCAACAGTGCTATCAAGTGGCATTTGCTTAGCAATAACCTGCTCAGTAATGCAGTTTGGGTTCCACCAGGGCCACTCAGCTCCTGACCTCATTACAGCCTTGGTTCAAACATGGAAAAGCAGCTGAACTCCTGAGGTGAGGCAAGAGTGACTGGACTTAACATCAAGGCCGCATTAGACCAAATGTGGCATCAAGGAACCCTAACAAAACTGGAGTCAATGGGAATCAGGGGGAAATCTCTCCGCTGGCTGGAGTCATACCTAGCACAAAGAAAGATGTTTGTGGTTGTTGGAGGTCAGTCATCTCAGCTCCAGGACATCACTGCAGGAGTTCATTAGGGTAGTGTCCTCGGCCCAACCATCTTCAGCTGCTTCATCAATGACCTTCTTTCCATCATAAGGGCAGAAGTGGGGATGTTCGCTGATGGTTGCATAATGTTCTGCACCATTTGCAACTCCTCAGATGCTGAAGCAGTCCATGTCTAAATGTAGCAAGACCTGGACAATATCCAGGCTTGGGCTGACAAATGCCAGAAACATTTGTGCCACCAAGTGCCAGGCAATGACCATCTCCAAGAAGTAAGAATCCATCCATCACTCCTTGACATTCAATGGCATTACCACTGCACTATCAACATCCTGGGGGTTACTGAACTGGACTAGCCATATAAATACTGTGGCTACAAGAGCAGGCCAGAGGCTAGGAATCCTGTGGCGAGTAACTCACCTCCTGACACCCCAAAGCCTGTCCACCATCTACAAGGCACAAGTCAGGAATGTGACGGAATGTTCTCCATTTGCCTGGATGAGTGCAGCTCCAACAACACTCAAGAAGCTTGACACCATCCAGGACAAAGCATCCCACTTGATTGGCACCACATCAACAAACGCTCACTCCCTTCACCATCAACACACTGAAAGCAGTGTACTATCTGCAAGATGCACTGCAGGAATTCACCAAGGCTCTTTAGGCAGCACCTTCTGAACCCACGACCACCACCTTCTAGAAGGACAAGGGCAGCAGATACATGGGAACACCATCATCTGAAAGGTCCCCTTCAAGCCATTCACCATCCTGATTTGGAAATATGTTGCCTTTCTTTCACTGTTGCTAGGTCAAAATCCTGGAACTCCCTTCCTGTGGCTGTACCTACACCACATGGACTGCAGTGGTTCAAGAAGGCAGCTCACTAAGGGCAACTAGGGATGGACAATAAATGCTGCCCCACCCCCAGCAATGCTCACATCCTGTGAAAGAATAAATATGTACCAGAGCACCCAGATCCATCACTACCACCCAATTCTGCAATCTCTCTCCAGTTAATTAGTTTACTGCTTTTCTATTCTTCCTGTCAATGTGAGCAAATTCACATTTACACACATTATACTCCTTCAGCCAAATTTATGCCCACTCACTTAACTTGTCTATATCTCTCCGCAAACTCTCTACATCCTCTTCACAACTTATTTTCCTACCTATCTTTGTGTCATCAGCAAGTTTAGCAACAGTGCATTAGCTCCCTTCATTCAAATCATTGATACAGATTGTAAATAGCTGAGGGCCCAGCACTGATCCCTGTGGAACTCCACTAATTACATCTTTCTAACCCAAAAAACCAATTTACCCCTACTCTCCGCTTCCTGTTAGCTAACCAATCTTCTAGCCATGATAATATGTTACCCCCTACTTTTATCTTCTGTAGTAACCTTTGATAAGCCATCTGGAAATCCAAGTACACATCTACAGGTTTCCCTTTATCCACCTTGCTTGTTACTTCCTCAAAAAACTCAAATTAGTTAAGCACAATTTCCCTTTCACAAAATCATATTGACTCTGCTTGATTATGTATTATGACTATTCTAAGTATCCTGCTATAACCTCCTTAATAATGGATTCTAGCAGTTTTCCTGTGACAGATGTTAGGCTTACTTACCTGCAGTTTCCTGCTTTCTATCTCCCTCCTTTCTTGATTAAAGGTGTTACATTATCTATTTTCCAATCCACTGTGACCCTTCCAGAATCTAAGGAATTTTGGAAGATTAGAACCAATGCATCTACTATCACTGCAGCCTCTTCTTTAAGACTCTAGGATGCAGGCCGTCTGGTCATAGGGACTGTCAGCCTTTACATCCAATTGTTTTCCCAGTATCTTTTCCCTAGTGATGATGACTTTTATAAGTTCCTCCCTCCCATTTACCTCTTTATTTTCAAGTATCTTTGGGAAGTTTTCTAACTCTTCTACAGTGAAGACAGACACAAAATATCTGTTCAACATCTCCACCATTTCCTTGTTTTCCATTATCAACTCCCCCAACTCTCTCTCTAGAGGACCAACACTAGCTTTAGTTACTCTTCCTACTTAGATCACTGTAGAAACTCTTACTATCTGGTTTTATATTGCTCACTAACTTTCTCTCATGCTCTGCTTTCTCACTATTTTTTTTAGTCATAGAGGTCTACAGCACAGAAAAAGGCCCTTTGGCCCATCGAGTCTGCACTAGTCAAACAAGTACCTAGCTATTCTGATCCCATTTTCCAGCACTAGGCCCATGGCCTTGTATGCCATGGCATCGCAAGTGCACATCCAAATACTTCTTAAATGTTATGAGGGTTTCTGCCTCTACCACCCTTTCAGACAGTGAGTTCCAGATTCCCACCACCCTCTGGGTGAAAAATTCTTCCTCACATCCCCTCTAAACCTCCTGCCCCTTACCTTAAATCTATGCCTCCTGGTTATTGATCATTCTGCCAAAGGGAAAAGTTGCTTCCTGTCTACCCTATCTATGCCCCTCATAATTTTATACACAATCATATCCCCCTCAATCTCCTCTGCTCCAAGGAAAATAACCCCAATCTAACCAATCTCTCCTCATAACTAAAACATTCCAGCACAGGCAACATCCTGGTAAATCCCCTCTGCACTCTCTCTAGTGCAATCACATCCTTCCGATAATGCGGATTCCAGAATTGCATGCAATACTCTAGCTGTGGCGTAACCAGTATTTTATACAGTTCCAGCATCACCTCCCTGCTCTTATATTCTATGCCTTGGCTAATTAAGGCAAGCATCCCAAATGCCTTCTTAACCACCTTATCTACCTGTCCCACTACCTTAAGGGACCAGCGGACATGCACAAGGTCCCTATGATCTTTGGTACTTCCCAGGGTCCAACCATTCATCATGTGTTCACGTGCCTGGTTTGTCCTGCCCAAGTGCATCACTTCACACTTATCCGGATTAAATTCCATTTGCCACTGATCAGCCCATCTGACCAGCCTGTCTATATCCACCTGTAATTTAAGGCTATCCTCCTCACTACTTACCACCCCACCAATTTTTGTGTCATCCGCGAACTTACTGATTAACCCTCCAACATTCAAGTCTAAATCGTTTATATATACCACAAACAGCGAGGGGCCCAACACCGATCCCTGTGGAACCCCACTGGGCACAGGCATCCAGTCACAAAAGCACACCTCGACCTTCAGCCTCTGCTTCCTGCCACTCAGCTAATTCTGGATCCAATGTGCCAAATTGCCTTGGATCCCATGGGCTCTTACCTTCATTATCAGTCTCCCATGTGGAGGAAAAGCATGGCAAGTTTCAGGAACCTTGGATAATGAAGGATATTGTGAGATTAGTCCAAGAGAAAAGGGAAGCATTCATAAGGGCTAGTAGGCTGGGAACAGATGAAGCCCGTGAAGAATATAAAGAAAGTAGAAAAAAAAAACTTAAGCAAGGAGTCAGGAGGGCTAAAAAGGCTCATGAAAAGTCACTGGCAACCAGGATTAAGGAAAATCCCAAGGTCTTTTATACATATGTAAAAAGCAAGAGGGTAGCCAGGGAAAGGGTAGGCCCACTCAGGGACAGAGGTGGGAATCTGTGTGTGGAGCCAGAAGAAATGGGAGAGATACTAAATGAATACTTCTCATCAGTTTTCACCAAAGAGAAGGACTTAGCGGTTGATTTGTCTAGGGAAGAGTGTGTAGATAGCTTGGATCATGTTGAGATCAAAAAAGAGGTGTTAGGCGTCTTGAAGAATATTAAGGTGGATAAGTCCCCTGGCCAGATGGGATCTATCCCAGAGTACCAAGGGAGACAAGGGAGGAGATTGCTGGGGCCTTGACAGAAATCTTTGCATCCTCACTGGCTACAGCTGAGGTCCAGAGGACTGGAGAATGGCCAACGTTGTTCCATTGTTTAAGAAGGGTAGCAGGGATAATCCAGGAAATTACAGGCCGGTGAGCCTTACGTCAGTGGTAGGGAAATTATTGGAGAAGATTCTTCGTGACAGGATTTACTACCATTTGGAAGCAAATGGGCATATTAGTGAGAGGCAGCATGGTTTTGTTAAGGTTGTGTCTCACTAACTTGATCGAGTTTTTTGAGGAACTGACAAAGAAGATCGATGATGGAAGGGCAGTGGATGTAATCTACATGGATTTCAGTAAGGCCTTTGACAAGGTCCCTCATGGTAGACTGATACAGAAGCTAAAGTCGCACGGGATCAGAGGTGAGCTGGCAAGATGGATACAGAATTGGCTTGGTCATAGAAGACAGAGGGTAGCAGTGCAAGGGTGCTTTTCTGAATAGAGAGTTGTGACTAGTGGAGTTCCTCAGGGATCAGTGCTGGGACCTTTGCTGTTTGTAGTATACATAAATGATTTGAAGGAAAATGTAACTGGGCTAATTAGTAAGTTTGCTGACGACACTAAGGTTGGAGGAGTTGCAGATAATGAAGAGGATTGTCAAAGGATACAACAGAATATAGATCGGTTGGAGGAATTATACAGTAAATGGCAGAACCCTTAATTGCATTGACGGGCAGAGGGATCTGGGGTGTACAGGTCCACAGGTCACTGAAAGTGGCAACACAGGTGGATAAGGTAGTCAGGAAAGCATATGGCATGCTTGCCTTCCTCAGCAGGGGTATTGAGTATAAAAGCTGGGAAGTCATGCTGCAGCTGTATAGAACCTTGGTTAGGCCACACTTGGAATATTGCAAGCAATTCTGCTCACCACATTACCAGAAGGATATGAGAGGGTGCAGAGGAGGTTTACCAGGATGCTGCCTGGTCTGGAGGTTATTAGCTACGAGGAGAGGTTGGAGAAACTTGGATTGTTCTCATTAGAGTGATGGAGATTGAGGGACGACTTGATAGAAGTTTACAAAATTATGAGGAGCATGGACAGAGTAGATAGTCAGAAGCGTTTTCCCAGGGTGGAAGAGTCAATTACTAGGGGACATAGATTTAAGGTGAGAGGAGAAAACTATAGAGGAGATGTGCGGGGAAAGTTTTTTATGCAGAGGGTAGTGAGTGTCTGGAATTGGATGCCAGAGGAGGTGGTGGAAGCAAGTACGATAGTGGTGTTTAAGAGGCAGCTTGATAAATACATCAGTAGGATGAGAATAAACGGATACGGACCCAGGAAGTGCAAAATGTTTTAGTTGATGGGCAATATGATCAGCACAGGCTTGGAGGGCCGAAAGGCCTGTTCCTGTGTTGTACTTTTCTTTGTTCTTCTTTGTGTGGGACCTTATCAAAAGCCTTGCAAGTAGGCAAGTCAAATGCATAGCCCTCATCTACACACCAGGTCACCTCTTTGAAAAATTCAATCAAATTGGTCAGACATGACCTCCCCTTAACAAAACCATGATGGCTGTCCTTGATTAACCCCTGCCTCTCCAAGTGTAGATTAATTCCGTCCCTCAGAATTGCTTCCAACAGTTTTCCCACCACTGAGGTTAGACTGACTGGCTTGTAGTTCCCTGGTTTATCCCTTCCTCCCTTCTGGAATAACGGTGCTACATTGGCTGTCCTCCAGTCCTCTGGCACATCTCCTGTGGCTAAAGAGGTGTTTAAAATTATTAGCAGCGCCCCTGCTTTTTCCTCCCTTGCCTCACGCAACAGCCTGGGATATGATTCATCCCAACCTGGAGATTTTTCTACTTTTAAGCCTGCCAGACCACTTAGAACCTCCTCCCTTTCTATGCTAATTTCTTTAATTATATTACAATCCTTCTACCTGATTTCCATACCCACATTGTTCCACTCACTTGTGAACACCGACACGAAATATTCATTTGGAACCTTACCTACGTCTTCCGGCTGCACACACAAATTACCACTATGGTCCTTAATGGGACCCACTCTTTCCCTAGTTATCCTCTTACTCTTAATGTATTTGTAAAATAACTTTGGATTTTCCTTTATTTTACCTGTCAATGCTTTTTCACGCCCCTTTTTTGCACTCCTAATTTCCTTTTTGAGATTCCCCCCTACATATTCTATACTCCTCTAGGGTTTCTCCTGTTTTGAGCCCTCGGTATCTGCCATAAGCCTCCCTTTTTCTCTTTATCCAATCCTGTATATCACTCAGCATCCAGCATCCCTGGATTTGTTGGTCCTACCCTTTGTCTTTACTGGAATATGTTGGCCCTGTACTCTCCCTACTTCCTTCTTGAATGAGACCCACTGCTCTGACACAGATTTACCTAAAAGTAGCTGCTCCCAATCCATTCTGGCCAAATCATATTTGATCTTATTAAAATCGGCCTTCCCCCAATTTAGAATTCTAATTTCTGGCCCATCCATCCTTGTCCTTTTCCACAACAACCTTGAATCTAACAGAGTAATGATCACTATCTGCAAAATATCTGCTCCCCCACTGATACGTCTACCACTTGCCCTGCTTCATTCCCTAAAATTAAGTCCAGGACCTTCTACTCTCTTGTAGGAACTTCTACGTACTGGCTTAAAAAGCTCTCGTGGATGCATTTTAAGAATTACACTCCCTCTAAACCTATCACGCTGTGACTAACCCAGTTAATGTTGGGGAAGTTGAAATCCCCCACTATTACTACCCTATTATTTTTACACCTCTGAAATTTGCCTACATATCTGCTCTTCTATTTCTCTCTGACTGTTTGGGGGCCTATGGTACACTCTCAGCGAAGTGATTGCTCCTTTTTTGTTTTTAAGTTCTACACATATGGCTTCATTTGAGGAGCCTTCTAAGATATCATCCCTCCTTACTGCCTTAATTGATTCCTTGATCAATATTGCGATACCCCCTCCTCTTTTACCTCCCTCCCTGTCTCGCCTGAAGGCCCTATATCCTGGAATATTGAGCTGCCAATCTGCCCCTCTCTCAACCATGTCTCTGTGACAGCAATTACGTCATACTTCCATGTGTTAATTTGTGCCCTCAACTCATCTGCCTTATTTGTCAGGCTCCTTGCATTAAAATAAAAACCATCCAACCTTGCCAAACTTTCTTGTGCCTTAATTGGCCTATAATTTCTATGCCTTCCAGACTCATTTGCTTTCCATTCTAATTTTGGTTGTGCATCTCTCCCTGCTGAACCTCCTCTCAGAATCCCATCCCCCTTTCAAGGGATGGAGAAAAACAAATTTGCAAAGAAATTATGAGAAGGTGCACGAGTTATAGAGTAATTATAATGGTGGACGTCAATTATCGAAATATAGACTGGGATAGGAATAGTACAAAAGGACAAGAGGGGCGAGAGTTCCAGGAATGTGTTCAAGATAATTTTCTGCAGCAGTATGTTTCCAGTCCAGCAAGAGGGCATGCACTTTTGGACCTAGTTTGGACTCAAGGATACAACAGGATATAGATCGGTTGGAGACTTGGGCGGAGAAATGGCACATTTGACAGACAAATGTGAGGTAATGCATTTTGGAAGGTCTAATACAGGCAAGAATTATACAGTGAATGGTAGAACCCTTAAGTGCATCGACGGGCAGAGGAATCTGGGTGTACAGGTCCACAGGTCACTGAAAGTGGCAATGCAGGTGGATAAGGTAGTCAGGAAGGCATATGGCATGCTTGCCTTCATTGACAGGGGTATTGAGTATAAAAGCTGGGAAGTCATGCTACAGCTGTATAGAACCTTGGTTAGGCCACACTTGGAACATTGCAAGCAATTCTGCTCACCACATTACCAGAAGGATATGGAGGCGTTGGAGAGAGTCCAGAGGAGGTTTACCAGGATGCTGCCTGGTCTGGAGGTTATTAGCTATGAGGAAAGGTTGGAGAAACGCAGAGTGTTCTCAATAGAGTGATGGAGATTGAGGGGCGACTTGATAGAAGTTTACAAAATTATGAGTGGCATGTGCAGAGTAGATAGTCAGAAGCTTTTTCCCAGGGTGGAAGAGTCAATTACTAGGGGACATAGATTTAAGGTGAGAGGAGAAAACTATAGAGGAGATGTGCTGGGCAATTTTTTTTTTATTTACACAGAGGGTAGTGAGTATCTGGAATTTGCTGCCAGAGGAAGTGGTAGAAGCAGGTACAATAGTGGTGTTTAAGAGGCAGCTTGACAAATACATGAATAGGATGGGAATAGAGGGATACGGACCCTGGAAGTGCAAAATGTTTTAGTTGACGGGCAATATCGGTGCAGGCTTGGAGGGCCGAACGGCCTGTTCCTGTGCTGTACTTTTCTTTGTTCTTTGTTCAAGTGGATCAAATGTCAGTGGGAGAGCCTCTAGGGGACAGGGACCATTGTATCCTAAGGTTTAGGTTAATCATGGAAAAGACAGAATAGTTCAGAGCAGGGAAAACTAATTGAGGGAAAGCCAACTTCGATGCGATGAAAATGCCTCTAAGTTGAGTGAGTTGGAATCAAATGTTGGCAGAAAAGGTAGTGGCTGAACAATAGGCCACCTTTGAAGAAAAAGTATTGCAGGCAATGTCAAGGTATATTCCCTAGAAGGGGAAAGGTAGGACAAATAAATCCAAAGTGCCCTGGATGAAGAGAGATAACCGATAAAAATGAAAATGAAAAAGTGTGCGTACAACAGATGTCAGGTACAAAATACAATGGAGGATTAGGTTGAATATAGGAGGACTATAGGGAAGTGAAAAAACTAATAAGAAATGCAAGTAGAGAGCATGAAATGAGGCTGGTAGCGAACATAAAAGGAAATCCCAAGATCTTCTATGTAGTCATGAAACTAACATTCGTTTTCATTATATTATTTTGGTTTATTGTAAAGAAGGTTTACTGGGCTAAGTATAGTTGGGTGTGTGTGTACTTTGGAGTCATGTAGGCTGCAAGTTTAAAATCAAAAGAAACTAAGTGCTTGACATGCTAATGAGTAAACATGGATGCTGGCTTAGCATGCAAAGCGTGAAGGGAATTTACATTTTTAGATAAATGAAGGGATATTTGAATTTCAAAGGGATTTTGGTCTGTTTACAAATAGCAAGGCTAAGGGAATGTGTTTATTTTTCCAAAAGGTTACTGGCAATATTGGTAACATGAAAGTTTTATGTTATGAAGATACAGTTTCAAAGATGTATGGAAAATAGAATTTCCATATTCAAAAGAGAGAATCACAGAATCACATAGTACAAAAAAGAGGTCCTTCAGCCCATCAAGTCGGCACCGACACATGAAAAGCACCTGACTTAGATACCTAATCCCGTTTATCAACACTTGGCCAATAGCCTTGAATGTTTGATGTGCCAAGTGCTCGTCCAGGTATTTTTTTTAAAGGATGTGAAGCAACCCACCTCCACCACCCTCCCAGGCAGGGCATTCCAGGCCATCACCACCCTCTGGGTAAAAAAGATTTTCCTCACATCCCACCAAACCACCTGCCCCACACCTTGAATTTATGTCCCCTCGTGACTGACCCTTTAACCAAGGGGAACAGCTGCTCCCTATTCACCCTGTCCATGCCCCTCATAGTCTTGTACACCTCGATCAGGTCGCACCCCAGTCTTCTCTGCTCCAACAAAAACAACCCAAGTCTTTCCAACCTCTCTTCAGAACTTAAATGCCTATGGGATACAGGGCAACATCCTGGTGAATCTCCTCTGCACCCTCTCCAGTATAATCCTCCTATAATGTGGCGACCAGAACTGCACACAGTACTTCAGCTGTGGTCTCACCAAGGCTCTATACAACTCCAACATGACCTCCCTACTTTTGTAATCTATGCCTCTATTGATAAAGCCAAGTGTCCCATATGCCTTTTTCACCGCCTCAATAAAATGCCCCTCTGCCTTCAGAGATCTATGGACACACACGCCAAGATCCCTTTGTTCCTCAGAACTTCCTAGTGTCATGCGGTTCATTGAATGCTTCCATGTCAAATTACTCCTTCCAAAGTGTATCACCTCTCACTTTTCAAGGTTAAACTCCATCTGCCACTTATCTGCCCATTCGACCATCCCATCTATATCTCCCTGTAGCTCAAGACACTCAACCTCACTGTTAGCCAATCTTTGCGTCATCTGCAAACTTACGAATCCTACTCCCCAACATAGTCATCTATGTAATTTATATAAATGACAAATAATAGGGGAGCCAGCACAGATCCCTGTGGTATGCCACTGGACACTGGCTTCCAGTCACTAAAGCAACCTTCTGTCATCACCCTCTGTCTCCTACAACTAAGCCAATTTTGAATCCACATTATCAAATTACCATGTATCCAATGTGCATTTGCCTTCTTTACAAGTCTCCCACGTGGGACCTTGTCAAAAGCTTTGCTGAAATCCATATAAACTACATCAACTGCACTGCCCTCATCTACACACCTGGTCACCTCTTCAAAGAATTCAATCAAATTTGTTAGGCATGACCTCCCTCTGACAAACTAACCCTGATCAAACCTTGCTTCTCCAAGTGCAGATAGATTCTCTCCTTCAGAATTTTCTCCAATAGTTTCCCTACCACTGAAGTGAGACTCAGTGGCCTGTAGTTCCTTGGCTTATCTCTACAACCCTTCTTAAACAGCCGAACCACATTAGCTGTTCTCCAGTCCTCTGGTGCCTCCCCGGGGCCAGAAAGGAATTAAAAATTTGGGTCAGAGCCCTTGTAATCTCCTCCCTTGCCTCCCTCAGCAGTCTGGGACACAAATCATCCGGACCTGGAGATTTGTCCACTTCTAAGCCTGCCAATACCTTGTCACTCCTTATATCAATTTGCTCAAGAACCTTGTAGTCTCTCTCCCCAAGCATCATACCTTCATCCTCATTCTCTTGGGTGAAGACGGATGTGAAGTATTCGTTCAACACTCTACTGATGTCCTCTGGCTCCACCCATAGATTGCCCCCTTGGTCCCTAATGGGCCCTACTCTTTCCCTAATTATCCTCTTCCCATTGATATACTTATAGAATATCTTGGGATTTTCCCTACTTTTACCAGCCAGAGCTTTCTCATATCCCCTCTTTGCTTTCCTAATTGCTTTCTTAAGCTCCACCCCGCACTTTCTGTACTCTACTAATGCCTCTGCTGATTTGCTTCCCTTACACCTGCTAAAAGCCTCTTTTCCTTCTCATCGTATCCTGAATGTCTCTGGTTCTCCGGGCTTGTTACTCCTTCCTATCACCCTAGAGGGAACATGTTGAGCCTGTTCCCTCCCCATTTCCTTTTTGAATGCCCCCTACTGCTCCTCTGTAGATTTCCCCACAAGTGGCTTTTCCAAGTCTACCTTGGCCAAACCCTATCTTATTTGACTAAAATCCACTCTTTTCGATCCAAAACATTTTTTTGCAACTTGTCTATTTCTTTGTCCATTACAAGCTTAAATTGTACCATGTTGTGGTCACCATCACTAAATTGCTCCCCCACCAGCACTTCAGCCACCTGTCCGGCTTCATTCCCCAGAATTAGCTCCAGCACTGCACCATCCTGGACCCTTTACATATTGACCTAAAAAGTTATCCGGTACACATTTCAAGCAATCCACTCCATCCAAACTCTTAACACTATATCTATCCCAATTAATGTTGGGAATGTTGAAATAACCTAATATAATTACCCTATTATTATTGTTTTTACACACCTCCGCAAATTGTGCACATATTTGCTCCTCAATTTACCGCTGACTTTCTGGGGGTCTATAATAAATACCTATCAATGTGGTTGCCCCTTTTTTATTCCTAAGCTCTACCCGCAAAGCTTCATTCAATGCCCCCTCTAAGATATCATCGCTCCTTACTTCAGTAACTGACACCTTAACTAATAATGCAATGCCTCCTCCTCTTTTACCCCCTTCCCTGTCTTGCCTGAAGATTCTATATCCTGGAATATTGAGCTGCCAATCCTGCTCCTCCCTGAGCCATGTCATGAGTGATAGCTACTATATCACAATTCCACATGTCAATCCTCACCCTTAACTCATCTGTTTTACCTGTAACACTCCTGGCATGAAAGTAGAGGCCATCCAGCCTTGTCTTATCCCTTGAAACTTAATGCAGCTGTACTCCCTCTGACTTGATTGTTTTTCTGTATTATGATGTATCCCTATTCTGCTAACATTCTGTGTCTCCTCCCCCTGCCAAATTAGTTTAAACTCCTCCCAATAGCACGAGCAAACCTGCCCGCAAAGATGTTCATCCCGCTCTGGTTCAGATGTAGACGTCCTGCTTGTACAGATCCCACCTTCCCCAGAAACAGTCCCAGTGATCCAGGAATCTAAAACCCTCCCTCCTATACCAAATCTTAAGCCATGTATTCATCTGCACTATTCTCCTATTTCTTAGCTCGCTAGCACATGCCACTGGGAGTAATCCAGAGATTACAACCCGAGAGGTCTTGCTTTTTAGTCTACTGCCTAACTCCCTGAATTCTTGATGCAAGACCTCATCCCTCTTTCTACCTATATCATCAGTACCAACATGTACCATGGCCTCTGCCTTATCACCCTCCCACTTCAGGATGCCCTGCAGCTGTTCAGTGACATCCCAGACCCTGTCACCAGGGAGGCAACACACCATCCTGGAGTCTCATTGACAGCAACAGTAGCGCCTATCTGTTCCCCTGACTATAGAATCCCCTATTTCTATTGCTCTTCCTCCCCTCCTGTATAGACAGGCTGTTTGTGGTGCCAGAAGCTTGGCTCTGTCTGCACTCCCGGGAGGAACCAGCCTCCACAATGGAATACCGATTTGCGAGCGGGACCCCAGGGGACTCCTAAACTACCTGCCTGTTTCTCTTGGACTGCCTGGTGGTCATCCATTCCCTTCCTTCCTCAAGTCCCTTCATCTGCAGTGTGACCACCTCTCTAAACATGCTATTCACAATGCTCTCAGACTCACGGATGCTCCAGTGTTAAAAACAAAAAAACTGCGGATGCTGGAAATCCAAAACAAAAACAGAATTACCTAGAAAAACTCAGCAGGTCTGGCAGCATCGGCGGAGAAGAAAAGAGTTGACGTTTCGAGTCCTCATGACCCTTCGACAGAACTTCAACACTGCTCCACAGTGTCCCTGGCCGCCGTTCCAGCTCTGAAACCTGAGCTTCCAGGAGCTGCAGCTGGACACACTTCCTGCACATATGCTGGTCCCAGGCACTGGAAATGTCTCCGGCTTCCCACATGGAGCACACCATGGCTTTGAGCTCTCCTGCCATTTAAATTAAACCTTTTAAATCAATTACTCTAGGGCCCTCCTTTCCTAATCCTCATTACTACAGAATATACAAACTATAAACCACAAAAAGACCTTAAACTATAAGCGAATAAAGTAGTAAATACTTATCCAACCTTACCCACTACTTACCAGTCTTTCCTTTCCCCTGCAGCCTTTACAGCAACAGCAGGGCAAGACCACTCCCTGAAGATTTAAGAAGTTGGATAGCAAAGAAAAACTGCAAAGGGCACCTCTTCCCCTATGCACCAAATTCCCACTGTGCACCAAATTGTCAATACCCACACTCACTCTGGCTGTGTTTCACTCATGATGAGGTCTCTCCCCTGTTCGTGTGCAAACACACTGTCATGTGCTTCTAAATAGTCCCTCTCTTAAATAAAGCTGAGGTGAGCTAAGATAACCCACACTAGTTAAGCTTCAAATAGTAATTAACACCTGGTCAGGCTCCAATCAGGCTTCAGGTGATTGAAAGCTTGGCCGAAATAGCCAAGTGGTTATGGTACTGGGTTTGTAACCCCAAGATCAAGAGTTCAAATCTCACTGGCAAAACTATGAAACAACGTAACTTCATCTGAGACAGATGGAAACGGGTTTGTGCTCGAAAGAGTATCAAGAGTTCAAATCTCACAATGGCAAAACTATGAAACAATGTAACTTCATCTGAAACAGATGGAAACGTGTTTGGCTTGGCCTAAATAGCCAAGTGGTTATGGTACTGGGTTTGTAACCCCAAGATCGAGAGTTCAACTCTCGCAATGGCAAACTATGAAACAATGTAACTTCATCTGAAACAGATGGAAACGGGTTTGTGCTCGAAAGAGTATCAAGAGTTCAAATCTCACAATGTCAAACTATGAAACAATGTAACTTCATCTGAAACAGATGGAAATGGATTTGTACTCGAAAGAAATCAAAAGTTCAAATCTCACAATGGCAAACTATGAAACAATGTAACTTCATCTGAAACAGATGGAAATGGGTTTGTGCTCGAAAGAGTATCAAGAGTTCAAATCTCACAATGGCAAACTATGAAACAATGTAAAATTCATCTGAAACAGATGGAAACGGGTTTGTACTCGAAAAAGAAAAGCTTGGCCTGAATAGCCAATTGGTTATGGTACTGGGTTTGGAACCCCAAGATCAAGAGTTCAAATCTCACAATGGCAAAACTTTAAAATGTTCAGGTGATTGACAGTTAACTGTCACACAGTCAGCTACCTTACCAACCTTTTAACTAGACTGCTGAACTTATAAAAATTAAAGAGAAATTAAAGAAAAAGACTTAACAGTTCAATTTCCACTGTGCACCAAATTGCCAATACCCACACTCATTCTGGCTTTGTCTCACTCAGGATGAGGTCTCTCCCCTGTTCGTGTGCAAGCACACTATTGTGTGCTTCTAAATAATCCCTTTCTTAAATAGAGCTGAGGTGAGCTGAGATGACTCACACTAGTTAAGCTTCAAATAGAGAAACATATATAAAGGAAAATGAAAGGCTATGTGGAAAGAGGAGGCCATGTAAGATCTGGCAGGAGAGTGTGAAATAGTCTTAAAGAAGCTCCAGTATTTGTGCATAAGTCTGCCAGGTAGCAAAGCTGAAGTTTGGGAAAAACTATTTGAAATTCTACTGTCAAGTGGATATTGTGTTAACTTGCTGGATCTATTTTAAATCTAAAATCTATTTTGGACTGTTGTCTTAAAGGGGGTGTAACTGGGACTCAGGTTAATTTTGAATTTTAGGAGTTATTAAAGTAATAAGTAATCTGTAGTCTTATGAATGTGCTTGAAATTTTTATATTTTGTTAATAAAAATTTTAATTTAAGTTTTAAAATCTGTAAAGGTCTTGGTGGGCTTATTACTACTGAATTCAGTGCACACATCTCGTAATAAATACAAATTGCAGAACCATTGTGATAGCGCGACCAAGATTCTCTTGTGGACTTGGTCTGCCAGGCACACATCATCTGCCATGTCATAACAAAGCGTGTGAATAATAAAATGGTGGTAAATGAAAGAGGAGGGACAAAAAAGGGGACTTGCATGTGGAGGCTGGAAAAATAGCGGAGGTGTTGACTGAGTTCTTTGCATCTGCATTTACAAAGGAAGAGGATCCTAACCAGGCTGAGGTGAGAGAGGAGGTAACTGGTACACTAGAATAACTTACAGTTGAGAGGAAGGTGGTATTGGAAAGGCTATCTTTACTCAAAAAAAGATAAGGTACCAGAACCAGATGAGATGTATCCAAGGGTTTGGAGGGAAGTGAGAGTGGAAATTGCAGAAGCACTAGTGATAATCTTCCATTCTTCCTTAGACACAGGGGAGGTGCCAGAAGACTGGAGAATTGCGAATGTTACACCTTTGTTCAAAAAGTGATGCAAGGATAAAACTGGCAACTACAGGCCAGTCAGTTTGATCTCAGTGGTAGGGAAATTTCTGGAAACTATAGAAAGGGATAAAATCGATAGTCACTTAGACAAGCACAGGATAATTAAGGAAAACCAATGTGGGTTCATCAAGGGAAAATCATGTTTAACTAGCTTGCTGGAGTTTTTTGAGGAAGTAACAGAGAAGTTGATAAGGGGATGTCAGGAGCTATGTACAGATCAGGAAGGTAAATGTGTGGCTAACAAATTTGATTTAGAAAAGGTGGGGGTCGGGGGTTCCATTTCATTAGCACCCAGCTAATACAGGCTGGTAAATGAAGAAACTGTACCACTGGGGTGGACTCAAACTGAATCAAAGTAGGACGTGATTCACAACCCTTTGAATGAAGAAATTTCTCCTCATCTCAGTCCTACATGGCTGACCCTGTATTCTGAGACTCTGATCCTATGTTCTAGACTCCCCAGCCAGGGGAAACATTTTCTTGGCATCTACCCTGTCAAGCCCCTTAAGAATTTTATGTTTCAATGAGATCACCTCACATTCTTCTAAACTCCAGGAAATTTGGGTAAGGTCTACCCAATCTCCCCTCATAGGACAAGTCCCTTATCCCAGGAACCCAGTCTTGTGAACCTTCATTTCATTCCCTCTAGGCAAGTCATTCCTTAGGTAAAGAGATCAAAACTGCACACAATGCTACAGGTGTCATCATTTAATTTCTTCAGGTGCGCTCTCCCCAATGCCCTGTACAATTGTAATAAGATTTATTCCCTTATACTCCAATTCCTTTGTAAGAAAAGCCAACATACCATTTGCCTTCCTAGCCTCTCACTGTACCTGTCATGTTAACTTTCTGTAATTAATGTATGAGGACAGCCAGGCCCCGCTAAACCAAAACATTTCTCTATTACTCTGCTTTTTGAATTTTCCTACTTAAGTGGGTAACTTCACACTCGTTCCACCTACCATACTATTACCCAACCTGTCTATATCATTCCCCAACCCCTTGCGGTCTCCTCCTTTAATTTCCCAATAACTTGGTATTGTCAGTAAATTTGCACACTCAGTCCCCTCATTCAAGTAATTTATATAGATTGTGGCTCAAGTACTAATCCTATGGTACCCTGATTGTCACAGCCTGCCACCCAAAACACATAATGTTTGTTGCTGCTCTATTTTTTGACCATTAACCAATCCTCAATCCATGCTGCTTAATATATTACCCCCAATCCCACAAGTTTTAATCTTCTATAATAACCTCTATAGGGGCCAGTTAGCTGTGCGTGATAATTAATAATGCCGGCAGTTCCCATACCAGCTGAGGTAGTTGTTAAGAGTCTACCTCTTCTCCTTGCCCCGTTGTGAAACCCTGGTGCAGAGATGTGTGAAGAGCCACAATGAACAAACCTCAGATAACAAGTTTCTAGCATTTTACCTACTAACTGGCCTGTGGTTTTCCTGTTTTCTCTCCCTCCTTTCTTAAATAGCAGGGATTATACCTTCCAATCCTTTGGAACTGTTCCAGAATTTAAGGAATCTAGGGAGATCAAAAGCAATTCATTCACTATCGCTGCAACTACCTCTTTTAAAACCTAGGATGCAGTTCATCAGGTCCAGGAGACTTGTCATCATTTAATTTCTCCTGTACTCTCTCTTTATTTACACTGATTTCTCTAAGTTCCTCATTCTCACTAGACCCTTGGTTCTTTGTCATTTTCACAGTGTTTTTGGATCGAGTGCTCTTAAGACAGATGCAAACTACTGGTCCATAACTTCCAGTGGAGTGACAATTGAGTCAGATCACCACTCCACTTGTAACTACTTACCTTAAAATCCAGCCATTCCCATCTCGGCTAGCCTTCCGACTTAGGCTCCGGACAAGATCTGTGCAGCACCGTGGGTTCTCAAGGCCTACAGTTGACGGGAGCTCTGCCAAAGGTAAGTAAGCCACGCCTCCTTTTTTATGGCACCAGCTGCCATAAACTGGTCAAGTTTAAAAGTCCAGCTACTATGACAAGCCAGGGAGAGGGTAAATGTATGTTAAGCGCGTGGGATTTGGGGAAATTGTTGTGTCAGGTGTGGAGGGTTGGGGGTGGACGTAGGGTGGGCAAGTCACATTTTTGGATGATTCCTAGCTTACACTTCCTGGACAATTGCTGTGCAATCGTTACTTGGGAACTTCCCGGGGGGTGGGGTGTGGGAGCAGGGGAGCATTTCACCCCACAGATATTGTACACTGACTTGGAGTTCAGAAGTTACCACTGTATTCTTGATTATTTATAAATGACTTCGATATTGGAATACGAAGTAAAAGTTCATAATTTGCCAATGATTCCAGAGCTGAAGTGTGGCAAACATTGAGGATGATGTCAATCCCCTGGAACTGGATGCAGACAAGCCAGCAGAATGGGCAGATAAATAATGCATCCATCTCTGAAGGTGACACAACATATTAAGAAAGTGGGATCTTGGGCTTCATAAAGAGGCATAAAAAGCAGGGAAGTTACACTGAACTTTTATAAAGCTCTGGTTAGGTCACCACTAGAGTACAGCATCTAGTCACCAGATTTTAGGAAGGATCTGAGGGTCCTTGAGAGGGTGCAGGGGAGATTTACCAGATGGTTCCAGGGACAGAGGGTTTTATTTACAAGGTCAGGTTGGAGAAGCTGGGGTTATTCTCCTTGGAGCAAAGGAGAGGGAGATTTGATAGGGGTGTATAAGATTATGACAGATTTGGATCAGTTAGACAAGAAAAATCTCTTCCCATTAGCTGATGGTATAAGGACTAGCAATCACAGAATCACAGAATTTTAACAGCACAGGAAGCCATTCGGCCCATCGTGTCTGCACCGGCTCTCCAAATGAGCATTATGACCTGCCTTTTCCCTGTACCCCTGCACATTGTTTCTATTCAAATAATCATCTAAGGCCCTCTTGAGTGCCTCAATTGAACCTGCCTCCACCACACTTTCAGGCAGAGCATTCCAGACTTGAACCACTCGTGTGAGAAAGCTGTTTCTCACATCACATTTGCTTCTTTTGTGAATCAATTAAATTTGGTGCCCTCTCATTCTTGATCCTCTTACAAGGGGGATACAGCTTCTCCCCATCTACTCTGTTCAACCCCCTCATGACTTTGAGCATTTCTATCAAATCTCCTCTTAGACTTCTTCACTCCAGGGAGAACAGTCCCAACCTCTCCAATCGATCTTCGTAGCTGAAGTTTCTCATCCCTGGAACCATTATTGTAAACCTCTTCAGCACTGTCTCCAATGTGTTCATATCCTTCCTATAATATGGTGCCCAGAACTGTACACAATACTCTAGCTGAGGTCTAACAAGTGTCTTATATAAATTCAGCATAACCTCCCTGCTCTTCTACTCCATGTCCCTATTAATAAAACCCAGGATACTATATGCTTTCTACTCTCTCCACCTGCCTTGCCACCTTCAATGACCTATGCACATATACACCCAAGTCTTTCTGCTCCTGCACCCCCTTCAAAATTTCACCCCTTATTTTATATTGTCTCTCTATGTTCTTCCTACCAAAATGCATCACCTCACACTTCTTTGCATTGAACTTCATCTGCCACCAATCTGCCCACTTCACCAACTTGTCTATGTCCTCTTGAAGTTCCACACCATCCTCCTCACAGTTCACAACACTCCCAAGCTTCGTATCATCTGCAAAGTTTGAAATTTCCCCTGCACACCAAGATCTAAATCATTAATATACATCAGGAAAAGCAAGGGTCCCAATACCGATCCCACTCCACTTCAAACCTTCCTCCAGCTTGAAAAATATCCATTGACCATTACTCTCTGCTTCCTATTTTTGAGCCAATTTTGAATTCATGTTGCTACTGCCCCTTTTATTCCATAAGTAATAACTGTTCTCACAAGTCAGTTTGTGTGGCACTGTATCAAATGCCTTTTCAAAGTCCATGATCGACTTTTTCTGTTACCTCTTAAAAAAAACTTCAGCAATTTAGTTAAACAAAATTTCCCCTTTAGAAATCCATGCTGACTCTTCCTTATCAACTCACATTTTTCCATGTGACTACTAATTCTATTCCAAATAATTGTTTCTAGAATTTTGCCCACCACTGAAGTTAAACTGACTGGTTTGTAAATGCTGGGCTTATCCTTCCAACTTTTTTTGAACAAGGGTGTAGTGTTTGCGATTCTCCAGTCCTCTGGCACCTCCCCTGAGTCTAGGGAAGATTATGGCCAGTGCCCCTGCAATTTTTACTCTCACTTCCTTCAATATCTTTGGATGCATCTCATGCGGCCCATGTGCCTTGTCAACTTTAAGTACCAACAGTCTATTCAACACTTTCTCCTTATCAATTTTGAACCCTTCAAGTGACAGAGTTTCCTTGTCTGTCACCATAGCCTGGGTAGCACCTACCTCCTTGGTAAAGATTGATGCAAAGTATTAATTTAACACCTTAGCTATAGCCCCTTTATCCATGTGTAAATTCCCTTTTAGGTACCTAATCGGCTGTCCTCCTCCTTTTACTATTTATATGGATGCACAAGACTTTGGGATTCCTCTTTATGTTGTCTGCCAGTCTTTTCTCATAATCCCTCCTCGCTTCTGTATGATTTTTCACCTTGTACACCTATCATAAGCATGCTTTTTCTCCTTTATCTTAATTTCAATTTCCTTTCCCATCCAGGGAGCTCTGGATTTGTTTGCCCTACCTTTCCCTTTCGATGAAATATATCTTGACTGTGCCCAAACCAATTCTTTTTTGAAGGTAGCCCATTGTTCAGCTACAGTATTTTCCGCCAATCTTTCGTTCCAGTCTATCTGGCCCAGCTCCATTCTTGCCCGTCAAACTCGGCTCTTGCCAGCTACTCTGGATTGTCTATCATCCTTTTCTATCATCATCCTAAAACATACAATGCAATGATCACTGTCTCCTAAACGTTATCCCACTGACACTTGATCTACTTGGCCTACCTTATTTCCAAGAATTAGGTCCAAGTGTGTTGCTTCTTGTTGGATTGGACACATACTGCTGTAGAAAATTCTCCTGAACACAATCTAGGCACTTTTAACCCTCTCCACCCTTTATATGACCACTGTCCCAGTCTACATTCAGGTAATTAAAGTCCCCCATTATAACTACTCTATAATGCCTGCATAATTTCCCTGCAGATTTGATCTTCTACGTCCTTTTCACTATTTGGCGGCAATAGACTACACTGAGCAATGTAATTGCTCCCTTATTGTTCCTTGGCTCTAGCCAAATTGATTCTGTCCTTGAACCCTCTGGAACATTATCTTTCTCCAGCACTGCAATGCACTCCTTAAACTTTACCACTACCCCTCTTCCTTTCCTTCCTTTCTTATCTTTTCTGAACAACTTGTACCCAGGAATATTTAACAACCAGTTCTGCCCTTCCTTGAGCCAGGTCTCTGTTATCACCACAACATATTTCCACATGGCAATCTGCACCTGTAACTCCCCAGCACAAAAACAAAAATACCTGGAAAAACCCAGCAGGTCTGGCAGGATCTGAGGATAGGAGCACAGTTAACGTTTCAAGTCCAAATGACCCTTCACCAGTGCTGTTAAAGGGTCATTGGGATTCAAAACCTTAACTGTGCTCCTATCCGCAGATGCTGCCAGACCTGCTGAGTTTTTCCAGGTATTTTTGTTTTTGTTTTCAATTTCCATCATCCGCAGTTTTTTGCTTTTACCCTGTAACTCCCCAATCTTATTTACTGTACTTAGTAAATTCACATACATGCATAAGTAACCCTTATTTAAATTTCACAGAGGAGCTGCAGGACATTCTTCTGGGGGAGAGTGAACAGCCAGAGCAGACTGGTACAGAAGGTAAAGTCACATGGGATCAGAGGTGAGCTGGCAAGATGGATACAGAATTGGCTTGGTCATAAAAGACAGAGGGTAGCAGTGGAAGAGTTCTTTTCTGAATGGAGAGCAGTGACTAGTGGAGTTCCGCAGGGATCAGTGCTGGGACCTTTGCTGTTTGTAGTATACATAAATGAATTGGAGGAAAATGTAACTGGGCTAATTAGTAAGTTTATAGATAACACTGAAGTTGGAGGAGTTGCAGATAGTGAAGAGGATTGTCAAAGGATACAACAGGATATAGATCGGTTGGAGACTTGGGCAGAGAAATGGCAGATGGAGTTTAATTCGGACAAATGCGAGGTAATGCATTTTGGAAGGTCTAATACAGGCAGGAATTATACAGTAAATGGCAGAACCCTTAAGTGTATCGATGGGCAAAGGGATCTGGGTGTACAGGTCCATAGGTCACTGAAAGTGGCAACGCAGGTGGATAAGGTAGTCAGGAAGGCAAATGGCATGCTTGCCTTGATTGGCAGGGGTATTGAGTATAAGAGCTGGGAAGTCATGCTGCAGCTGCATAGAACCTTGGTTAGGCCACACTTGGAATATTGCGTGCAATTCTGGTTGCAACATTACCAGAAGGATATGGAGGTGTTGGAGAGGGTGCAGAGGAGGTTTACCAGGATGCTGCCTGGTCTGGAGGTTATTAGCTATGAGGAGAGGTTGGAGAAACTTGGATTGTTCTCACTAGAGAAACGGAGATTCAGGGGGTGACTTGATAGAAGTTTACAAAATTATGAGTGGCATGGACAGAGTAGATAGTCAGAAGCTTTTTCCCAGGGTGGAAGACTCAATTACTAGGGGACATAGACTTAAGATGAGAGGAAAAAACTATAGAGGAAATGTGTGGGGCAAGATTTTTTTTACACAGAGGGTAGTGTGTGTCTGGAATTCACTGCCAGAGGAGGTGGTGGAAGCAGGTATGATAGTGGTGTTTAAGAGGCAGCTTGACAAATACATGAGTAGGATGGGAATAGAGGCCGGAAGTGCAAAATGTTTTAGTTGACAGGCAATATGATCGACGCAGGCTTGGAGGGCCAAAGGGCCTGTTCCTGTGCTGTACTTTTCTTTGTTCTTTGTTCTTTGTTCTTTGTTCTAGCTCGTGATCCGTATTGGCACCAATGACTTAGCTTGGAAGGGGGATGTGGTCCTGCAATCAGAATTTAGAGAGCTAGGCAGAACATTAGCAAACAGGACCTCAAACATACTAATCTCTAGATTACTCCCAGTGCCATGTGCCAGTGAGTACAGAAATAGGAGGATAAGGCAGATTAACGTTACTTTCTCCCTCATCCCAACTTCACTATTAACTTACTATTCTCTCTACTAGTGCTATCTGCCCCTCCCAGTATTTTTTGCACCCTGGTATTCCTCTCTAATATTTTCTCTAGGTTCCCACTCCCCTGCCGAGTTAGTTTAAAGCCCTCCCAACAGCACTAGCAACACACCCCACAAGGAACTCAGTCCCAGCTCTGTTCAGGTGCAACCCGTCTGGCTTGTACAGGCGCCATCTCCCCCAGAGCCAGTTCCAGTATACCAGGAACCTAAAGCCCTCCCCCCTGCACCATCTTTTCAGTCATGCATTCATCTGCCTTATCCTCCTATTTCTATACTCATTGGCACGTGGCACTGGGAGTAATCCAGAGATTACTACATTTGAGGTCCGGTTTGCTAATTTTCTACCTAGCTCCCTAAATTCTGATTGCAGGGCCACATCCCCCTTCCTACCTAAGCCATTGGTACCAATGTGGACCATGAGCTCTGGCTGTTCGCCTTCCCCCAGAGGAATGTCCTGCAGCCACTCTGTGGCATCCTTGACCCTGGCACCAAGAAGGCAACATACCATCTTGGAGTCATGTCTACAGACACAGAAATGCCTATCTGCCCCCCTAACGAATGAATCCCCTAGCTCTTCCTTTCTTCTTTCTCCCCTCCTGTACAGCCGAGCCATGCGTGGTGCAACAAACCTGGCTCTGACTGTGCTCCTTGAGAACCAGAGCCCTCACCAGCTTCCAAAATGGAAAACTGATTTGCGAGCAGGACCCCAGGGGACTCCTGCACTACCTGCCCACTTCTCTTGGACTGTCTGGTGGTCACCCATTCCCTCTCTGCCTCCAAGCCCTCAAGCTGCAGTGTGACCACCTCGCTGAATGCGCTATCCATGTAGCTCTCAGCCTCATGGATGAGCCACAGTGACTCCAGCCACCATTCAAGCTCAAGTCCTGCATATGTGGTCAGCTGGGACACTGATAGTGTCCCTGTCTTCACATATACTACAGGACACGCATTACACTCAACTAAGCTCCCCTGCCATGTCTTAATTCTACTTCCCTTTCGTTAACTTTATTTAACTTTGAATTATTTACATTACTTTATTATATTGGCCCTTATTTTCCTTTATTCCTGACATTTCTCAGTCAAATCCAAGTATAGCTACTTGTTCAAAAATCTTAAACTTTTCTAATTTACTCACCAGTCCCTACTTACCAAGGCTGCTGCTCTTCTTTGAGCGAAGGTAGAAAATGAAAAGAGCACCTCCTCCCTCAGTCACCAAACTCCAACTGAAGCTCTCTACTGCAGCCAAACACAGCAATCCAATGCAAACAAAGTCAGCACTATAAGATAGCCTATTTTTATACTCTCTGAACCTAGCCTTTGAAAACCTGGTTAAGCTAGTTATCTAATTAACTAGTTGCAGCTGTCAGCTGAACCCAGATAGTGGTGATGGTCTGGAATGCACTACCTGGGAGGGTGGTGGAGGCGGGTTGCCTCACATCCTTTAAAATGTACCTGGATGAGCACTTGGCACATCATTACATTCAAGGCTATGGGCCAAGTGCTGGTAAATAGGATTAGGTAGTGAGAAAGAAAATATTACAGGATAGGAAATAGAGAGGTAAGAGGAAGTAAGCTAACAAGAGAGCCAGTTTTCCTGTAGCCTTCCAAAACCCTTAACAGACAAGGAGGAAAACATGAAAATGTTAACAACAGAGATAAAACCAAAAAACAAAAAACTGCGGATGCTGGAAATACAAAACAAAAACAGAATTACGTGGAAAAACTCAGCAGGTCCGGCAGCATCGGCGGAGAAGAAAAGACTTGACGTTTCGAGTCCTCATGACCCTTCGACAGAACTAGGTGAATCCCAGGGAGGGTTGAAATATAAGCTGGTTTAAGGTGGTGGTGGTGGGGGGTGGGGGGGGGGGGGGGGGGGGGGGGGTGTTGGAGAAAAGACTTGACGTTTCGAGTCCTCATGACCCTTCGACAGAACTAGGTGAATCCCAGGGAGGGTTGAAATATAAGCTGGTTTAAGGTGGTGGTGTAGGGGGGCTGCGGGGGGGTGTTGGGTGGGGGGAGAGAAGTGGAGGGGGTGGTGTGGTTGTAGGCAAAAGCAGTGATAGAAGCAGATCATCAAAAGATGTCACAGACAGCAGGACAAAAGAACACATAGGTGTCGAAGTTGGTGATATTATCTAAACGAATGTGCTAATTAAGAATGGAAGGTAGGGCACTCAAGGTATAGCTCTAGTGGGGGTGGGGGGAGCATAAAAGATTTAAAAATATTTTAAAATAATGGAAATAGGTGGGAAAAAGAAAAATCTATATAATTTATTGGAAAAAACAAAAGGAAGGGGGAAGAAACAGAAAGGGGGGTGCGGGTTGGGGATGGAGGGGGGAGGTCAAGACCTAAAGTTGTTGAATTCAATATTCAGTCCAGAAGGCTGTAAAGTGCCTAGTCGGAAGATGAGGTGCTGTTCCTCCAGTTTGCGTTGGGCTTCACTGGAACAATGCAGCAAGCCAAGGACAGACATGTGGGCAAGAGAGCAGGGTGGAGTGTTGAAATGGCAAGCGACAGGGAGGTTTGGGTCATTCTTGCGGACAGACCGCAGGTGTTCTGCAAAGTGGTCGCCCAGTTTACGTTTGTTCTCTCCAATGTAGAGGAGACCGCATTGGGAGCAACGAATACAGTAGACTAAGTTGGGGGAAATGCAAGTGAAATGTTGCTTCACTTGAAAGGAGTGTTTGGGCTCTTGGACGGTGAGGAGAGAGGAAGTGAAGGGGCAGGTGTTACATCTTTTGCGTGGGCATGGGGTGGTGCCATAGGTGGGGGTTGGGGAGTAGGGGGTGATGGAGGAGTGGACCAGGGTGTCCCAGAGGGAGCGATCCCTCTGGAATGCTGACAATGGGGGTGAAGGGAAGATGTGTTTGGTAGTGGCATCATGCTGCAGTTGGCGGAAATGGCGGAGGATGATCCTTTGAATGCGGAGGCTGGTGGGCTGATAAGTGAGGACAAGGGGAACCCTATCATGTTTCTGGGAGGGAGGAGAAGGCGTGAGGGCGGATGCGCAGGAGATGGGCCGGACATGGTTGAAGGCCCTGTCAACGACCGTGGGTAGAAAACCTCGGTTAAGGAAGAAGGAGGACATGTCAGAGGAACTGTTTTGGAAAGTGGCATCATCAGAACAGATGCGACGGAGGCGATGGAACTGAGGGAATGGGATGGAGTCCTTACAGGAAGCGGGGTGTGAGGAGCTGTAGTCAAGGTAGCTGTGGGAGTCGGTAGGCTTGTAATGGATATTGGTGGACAGTCTATCACCAGAGATTGAGACAGCGAGTTCAAGGAAGGGAAGGGAAGTGTCAGAGATGGACCACGTGAAAAAGATGGAGGGGTGGAGATTGGAAGCAAAATTAATAAATTTTTCCAAGTCCTGACGAGAGCACAAAGCAGCACCGAAGTAATCATCGATGTACCGGAGAAAGAGTTGTGGAAGGGGGCCGGACTAGGACTGGAACAAGGAATGTTCCACATACCCCATAAAGAGACAGGCATAGCTGGGGCCCATGCGGGTACCCATAGCCACACCTTTTATTTGGAGGAAGTGAGAGGAGTTGAAGGAGAAATTGTTCAGTGTGAGAACAAGTTCAGCCAGACGGAGGAGAGTAGTGGTGGATGGGGATTGTTCGGGCCTCTGTTCGAGGAAGAAGCTAAGGGCCCTCAGACCATCCTGGTGGGGGATGGAGGTGTAGAGGGATTGGACGTCCATGGTGAAGAGGAAGCGGTTGGGGCCAGGGAACTGGAAATTGTTGATGTGACGTAAGGTGTCAGAGGAATCACAGATGTAGGTGGGGAGGGAGGTGACAAGGGGAGAGAGAAGGGAGTCAAGATAACGAGAAATGAGTTCTGTGGGGCAGGAGCAAGCTGACACGATCGGTCTACTGGGACAGTTCTGTTTGTGGATTTTGGGTAGGAGGTAGAAGCGGGCCGTCCGAGGTTGGGCGACTTTCAGGTTGGAAGCTGTGGGAGGAAGATCCCCAGAGGAGATGAGGTCAGTGACAGTCCTGGAAACAATGGCTTGATGTTCAGTGGTGGGGTCATGGTCCAGGAAGAGGTAGGAGGAAGTGTCTGTGAGTTGACGCTCAGCCTCCGCAATGTAGAGATCAGTGCGCCAGACAACAACAGCACCACCCTTGTCAGCAGGTTTGATGACGATGTCAGGGTCGAACCTGAGAGAATGGAGTGCAGTAAGTTCAGCGAGAGAGAGGTTAGAATGGGTGACAGGAGCAGAGAAATTGAGACAACTAATGTCGCGCCGACAGTTCTCAATGAAACGATCAAGGGAAGGTAAGAAACCAGAGGGAGGGGTCCAGGTGGAGGGAGAATATTGGAGGTGGGTGAAAGAATCCGTTGAATGGGGAGAGGACTTCTGCCCAAAGAAGTGATCCCGGAGACGAAGACGGCGAAAGAAGAGTTCAGCATCATGCCGAGCCCGAAATTCATTAAGGTGAGGGCGTAGGGGTATGAAACTAAGTCCTTTGCTGAGCACTGAACGTTCAGCATCGGAGAGGGGAAGGTCAGGGGGTATAGTGAATACAGAGTTGGGGCTGGGATTGGAAGATGGGATGGGGATGGAGGGACAGGCAGGGGTGGAGGGTCCTAGCTGGGTGTTGGTGTCGATGAGTTGTTGGAGCTTGCGTTCCTTAGCACTTGAGAGAAAGACAAAAAGTTTCTTGTTGAGGCGTCGGATGAGACGAAGAATAAAATGAAATTGGGGGCAAGCGCAGCTTTGAAAAAGGGAACGGCGGTGCTGCTGGAGGGAGAGGTCGAATGTGTTCATATGGCGGCGCATGGCACTGAGTGTGGATCTCAGAATGTGACGGGAACAGCAGTCCGAGGAACGTTTTATGTCCCGGAAATACCTGTAATCCTGGGTGGGTTCGAAACATGAGGGGTGGAATTTCAATTGAAATCCACGTGGGGCAATTCGGAGATGGAGACAGTCACTGAGAAAGGAGATCACAGTGACTGTCTCCATCTCCGAATTACCCCACGTGGATTTCAACTGAAATTCCACCCCTCATGTTTCGAACCCACCCAGGATTACAGGTATTTCCGGGACATAAAACGTTCCTCGGACTGCTGTTCCCGTCACATTCTGAGATCCACACTCAGTGCCATGCGCCGCCATATGAACACATTCGACCTCTCCCTCCAGCAGCACCGCCGTTCCCTTTTTCAAAGCTGCGCTTGCCCCCAATTTCATTTTATTCTTCGTCTCATCCGACGCCTCAACAAGAAACTTTTTGTCTTTCTCTCAAGTGCTAAGGAACGCAAGCTCCAACAACTCATCGACACCAACACCCAGCTAGGACCCTCCACCCCTGCCTGTCCCTCCATCCCCATCCCATCTTCCAATCCCAGCCCCAACTCTGTATTCACTATACCCCCTGACCTTCCCCTCTCCGATGCTGAACGTTCAGTGCTCAGCAAAGGACTTAGTTTCATACCCCTACACCCTCACCTTAATGAATTTTGGGCTCGGCATGATGCTGAACTCTTCTTCCACCGTCTTCATCTCCGGGCTCACTTCTTTGGGCAGAAGTCCTCTCCCCATTCAACGGATCCTTTCACCCACCTCCAATATTCTCCCTCCACCTGGACCCCTCCCTCTGGTTTCTTACCTTCTCTTGATCGTTTCATTGAGAACTGTCGGCGCGACATTAGTTGTCTCAATTTCTCTGCTCCCCTCACCCATTCTAATCTCTCTCTCGCTGAACTTACTGCACTCCATTCTCTCAGGTCCGACCCTGACATCGTCATCAAATCTGCTGACAAGGGTGGTGCTGTTGTTGTCTGGTGCACTGATCTCTACCTTGCGGAGGCTGAGCGTCAACTCACAGACACTTCCTCCTACCTCTTCCTGGACCATGACCCCACCACTGAACATCAAGCCATTATTTCCAGGACTGTCACTGACCTCATCTCCTCTGGGGATCTTCCTCCCACAGCTTCCAACCTGAAAGTCGCCCAACCTCGGACGGCCCGCTTCTACCTCCTACCCAAAATCCACAAACAGAACTGTTCCGGTGGACCGATCGTGTCAGCTTGCTCCTGCCCCACAGAACTCATTTCTCGCTATCTTAACTCCCTTCTCTCTCCCCTTGTCCAGTCCCTCCCCACCTACATCTGTGATTCCTCTGACAACTTACGTCACATCAACAATTTCCAGTTCCCTGGCCCCAACCCCTTCCTCTTCACCATGGACGTCCGATCCCTCTACACCTCCATCCCCCACCAGGATGGTCTGAGGGCCCTTAGCTTCTTCCTCGAACAGAGGCCCGAACAATCCCCATCCACCACTACTCTCCTCCGTCTGGCTGAACTTGTTCTCACACGGAACAATTTCTCCTTCCAACTCCTCTCACTTCCTCCAAATAAAAGGTGTGGCTATGGGTACCCGCATGTGCCCCAGCTATGCCTGTCTCTTTATGGGGTATGTGGAACATTCCTTGTTCCAGTCCTACTCCGGCCCCCTTCCACAACTCTTTCTCCGGTACATCGATGATTACTTCGGTGCTGCTTCGTGCTCTCATCAGGACTTGGAAAAATTTATTAATTTTGCTTCCAATCTCCACCTCTCCATCTTTTTCACGTGGTCCATCTCTGACACTTCCCTTCCCTTCCTTGACCTCGCTGTCTCAGTCTCTGGTGATAGACTGTCCACCAATATCCATTACAAGCCTACCGATCCCACAGCTACCTTGACTACAGCTCCTCACACCCCGCTTCCTGTAAGGACTCCATCCCATTCTCTCAGTTCCTTTGCCTCCGTCACATCTGTTCTGATAATGCTATCTTCAAAAACAGTTCCTCTGACTTGTCCTCCTTCTTCCTTAACCGAGGTTTTCCACCCACAGTCGTTGACAGGGCCCTCAACCGTGTCCGGCCCATCTCCCGCGCATCTGCCCTCACGCCTTCTCCTCCCTCCCAGAAACATGATAGGGTCCCCCTTGTCCTCACTTATCAGCCCACCAGCCTCCGCATTCAAAGGATCATCCTCCGCCATTTCCGCCAACTGCAGCATGATGCCACTACCAAACACATCTTCCCTTTACCCCCACTGTCGGCATTCCGGAGGGATCGTTCCCTCTGGGACACCCTGGTCCACTCCTCCATCATACCCTACTCCCCAACCCCCACCTATGGCACCACCCCATGCCCACGCAAAAGATGTAACACCTGCCCCTTCACTTCCTCTCTCCTCACCATCCAAGGGCCCAAACACTCCTTTCAAGTGAAGCAACATTTCACTTGCATTTCCCCCAACTTAGTCTACTGCATTCGTTGCTCCCAATGCGGTCTCCTCTACATTGGAGAGAACAAACGTAAACTGGGCGACCGCTTTGCAGAACACCTGTGGTCTGTCCGCAAGAATGACCCAAACCTCCCTGTCGCTTGCCATTTCAACACTCCACCCTGCTCTCTTGCCCACATGTCTGTCCTTGGCTTGCTGCATTGTTCCAGTGAAGCCCAACGCAAACTGGAGGAACAACACCTCATCTTCTGACTAGGCACTTTACAGCCTTGCGGAGTGAATATTGAATTCAACAACTTTAGGTCTTGACCACCCCCTCCATCCCCAACCCGCCCCCCCCTTTCTGTTTCTTCCCCCTTCCTTTTGTTTTTTTCCAATAAATTATATAGATTTTTCTTTTTCTCACGTATTTCCATTATTTTAAAATATTTTTAAATCTTTTATGCTCCCCCCACCCCCACTAGAGCTATACCTTGAGTGCCCTACCATCCATTCTTAATTAGCACATTCATTTCGATATCATCACCAACTTCGACACCTATGTGTTCTTTTGTCCTGCTGTCTGTGACATCTTTTGATGATCTGCTTCTATCACTGCTTTTGCCTACAACCACACCACCCCCCTCCACTTCTCTCCCCCCACCCAACACCCCCCCGCAGCCCCCTACACCACCACCTTAAACCAGCTTATATTTCAACCCTCCCTGGGATTCACCTAGTTCTGTCGAAGGGTCATGAGGACTCGAAACGTCAACTCTTTTCTTCTCCACCGATGCTGCCAGACTTGCTGAGTTTTTCCAGGTAATTCTGTTTTTAAAATGTTAACAATCCTGACTATGTTGGAACTTGTACCTTATGTGCATGCAGATAAATTTTAAATTGAAATTGTAAGCTTTGTGGGAAAACCAGGAAAGTATTCTTAGAGCATAGCCAGAATAAAATGAACTTTATGCGCGATTAATTACCTAAGTATGGTGGCCAGCTTGGTTTTTTAACTTCCCTGTTCTTTGTATTCTGTGTCTCGTAAGCTGTTGATTGTAATCTAATTTGATGCAACAATGTCTTGTAAACTGTCTTTGTAAAACTGTTTGTCTTGCATCTGATGTAATTACTTAGTTAACTTACCGATTACCTGACCTATTGTGAGATATAACTGCATGCACTGATAACAGTTGATGTATAACTACCTGATTGTTACATGATTATGACACAGATAAAAAGTATCAGATGTTGTCTCATGGAATGAATAGTACATTGCTAAGGGACATAGATAAGGGACAATCAAGAAACTGTATGGGTAACCAAAATCAATTAGCTAACATAGATATAATTATAAGAGAATAAAGAAGGGCAAGTTAATAAAATCACTCAAGTTAAGAAGACCACTCAACTTAATAGGATCACTGTGTGAATATGCTGGAGCCACTGTATAAATATTGCTTGTTGAACGCTTTATCATTGAGCAGGTTTATTGTGACCTGCTCCCAATGGCCATTGTACTGTTTAGCGCTAAATAAATTCTACTTTTTCCTGAAGTAACTTGCAGTTGCTGATTTATTTTTTGATGGTAGGTAGGACAGGTATTTTTCACATGTTGGTGCAGACTCGAAGGGCCTCTTCTGCACCGTGTGATTCTGTATGATTCTGTGAACCTGTATGAGCCCTGTTTTAAGACTGCACTGAAACCCACCTTCTTCCAGCCCTAACAGGTTTAAGGTTTTGGATAAGAGATGCAGGGGAATGTGAGGAAGAACTTTTTACACAGCGAGTGGTAATGACCTGGAACTCTATTTCCACTTCCACCCCTCTCATGGACAGTATGAATGATCTCAAAAGGAAACTGGATGGACAGCTGAGGGAAATAAATTTGCAGAGATAGTGGGATCTAGTGGAGGAATGGGACTGACTAGGTTGTTCTACAGAGAGCCAGCATGGACTTGGTGGGCTGAATGGCTTCCTTCCATGCTGTAATGAATTGATGACTGTTACAAATATATAGAATTCATTAGAAATTGGAATAGTGCCAGAGGGCTAGCAGGCATCTAATATTTATATCTAAAAAGGGAGAGAGAATGCGTCCATGGAAGAAGAGGCCAGTTAGCTTAATGTCAGAGATTGGTAAGATAATGGAATATTTACTCAAAGGTATAATCAGTAAAAGAATCATAGAATTGTAGCATTGTAGAATTCTATTCTCTGATTTTTTGTAATGATAAACATCAAAAGTTTACACATTTTCTTTCTTGAATTCAAGTTCCCAAACAAAGACTTGTTATTAACAGTTCGTAGTCATCTGCCATTGCTGCAGCCTCCCTTATCTTAGAAACTTTATGGTCTTCCAGGTGGAACCTTATTCCCAAAGGGACGCTAATTTTAAATTCTTCTCAGAATCACCTCTATAAGAATTTCAAAGTCTTCTTCAACATTCATCAATCTATACCATCTATCAAACACCATTTTCTTTCATGGGGAATGTGGAGTCAGGACAATCAGCAGAATGGATAAATAGCTGGGCTACTAAACAGAAGACAGTTTAGGCATTAAATGTGTTACTCAGACCAGCAAAATGTTGGCTATTCACATTCCAAAGGAATTGGCTGGGAACAAAGTTGGTCATTTTTATATAAATCTCAGGAATCAGAATTTCAAAATTTGAAGACAACACAAAATTTTGAGGTGTTCTAGTCAAAACAGAAAGACAACGACAAAACACAAAGAACAAAGATCAAAGAAAGTACAGTGCAGGAACAGGCTCTTTGGCCCTCCAAGCCTGCGCCGATCATATTGCCTGTCAAACTAAAACATTTTGCACTTCCGGGGTCCATATCCCTCTATTCCCATCCTATTCATGTATTTGTCAAGCTGCCTCTTAAACACCACTATCATATCTGCTTCCACCACCTCCTCTGGTATAGAATTCCAGACACTCACTACCCTCTGCATAAAAAACTTGCCTCACATATCTCCTCTATAAAGTTTTCTCCTCTCCTCTTAAATCTATGTCCCCTAGTAATTGACTCTTCCATCCTGGGAAAAAGCTTCTGACTATCTACTCTGTCCATGCCACTTATAATTTTGTAAACTTCTGTCAAGTTGCTCCTCAATCTCTGTTGCTCTAGTGAGAACAATCCGAGATTCTCCAACCTCTCCTCATAGCTAATAACCTCCAGACCAGGCAGCATTCTGGTAAAACTCCTCTGCACCCTCTCCAACACCTCCATATCCTTCTGGTAATGTGGCGACCAGAATTGCATGCAACATTCCAAGTGTGGCCTCACCAAGGTTTTATACGGCTGCAGCATGACGTCCCAGCTCTTATATCCACCTGCGTTGCCACTTTCAGTGACCTGTGGACCTGTACACCCAGATCCCTTTGCCCGTTGATGCATTTAAGGGTTCTGCCATTTACTGTATAATTCCTACCTGTATTAGACCTTCCAAAGTGCATTACCTTGCAATTGTCTGGATTAAACTCCATCTGCCATTTTGGCGCCCAAGTCTCCAACCGATGTATATCCTGTTGTATCCTTTGCCAATCCTCTTCACTATCTGCAACTCCCCCAACCTTAGTGTCACCTGCAAACTGACTAATTAGCCCAGTTACATTTTCCTAAAAATCATTTACGTATACAAACAGCAAAGGTCTCAGCACTGATCCCTGCGGAACACCACTAGTCAGAAGAACATCCTTCCACTGCTACCCTCTGTCTTCTATGACCAAGCCAATTCTGTATCCATCTTGCCAGCTCACCTCTGATCCTGTGCGACTTTACCTTCTGTACCAGTCTGCCATGAGGGATCTTGTCAAAAGCCTTACTGAAATCCATGTAGATAACATCCACTGCCCTTCCATCGTCGATCATCTTTGTCAATTCCTCGAAAAACTCGATCAAGTTAGTGAGGCATGACCTCCCCTTCACAAAAACCATGCTGCCTCTCACTAATACACCCATTTGCTTCCAAATGGTAGTAAATCCTGTCACGAAGAATCCTCTCCAATAATTTCCCTACCACTGATGTAAGGCTCACCGGCCTGTAATTTCCTGGATTATCCCTGCTACCCTTCTTAAACAATGGAATAACATTGGCCATTCTCCAGTCCTCTGGGGCCTCACCCGTAGCCAGTGAGGATACAAAGATTTCCATCAAGGCCCCAGCAATCTCCTCCCTTGCCTCCCTCAGTACTCTGGGGTAGATCCCATCTGGCCCAGGGGACTTATCCACCTTAATATTCTTCAAGACACCTAACTCCTCCTCTTTTTTGTTCTCAACATGATCCAGGCTATCTACACACTCTTCACTAGACAAATCAACCGCTAAGTCCTTCTCTTTGGTGAAAATTGACGAGAAGTATTCATTTAGTATCTCTCCCATTTCTTCTGGCTCCACACACAGATTCCCACCTCTGTCCCTGAGTGGGCCTACCCTTTCCCTGGCTACCCTCTTGCTTTTTACATATGTATAAAAGGCCTTGGGATTTTCCTTAATCCTGGTTTCCAATTACATTTCATGACCCCTTTTAGCCCTCCTGACTCCTTTCTTAAGTTTCTTCCTACTTTCTTTATATTCTTCATGGGTTTCATCTGTTCCCAGCCTTCTAGCCCTTACAAATGCTTCATTTTTCTTTTTGACTAATCTCACAATATCCTTCATTATCCAAGGTTCCTGAAAATTTCCAAACTTATCCTCCATCCTAGCAAGAACATGCCGGTCCTGAATTCTTATCAACTGATTTTTGAAAGACCCCCACATGTCAGTTGTTGATTTGTCCTCAAACATCTGCCTCCTGTCTAGATTCCTCAGTTCCTGCCTAATATTGTTATAATTAGCCTTCCCCCAATTAAGCACCTTAACCCGAGGACTCGTTATCCTTATCCATCAGTACCTTGAAACTTACTGAATTATAGTCACTTTTCCCAAAATGCTCCCCTACTGAAACTTCGACCACCTGGCCAGGTTCATTTCCTAATACCAGGTCCAGTATTTCCCCTTCCCTAGTTGGACTATCTGCATATTGTCTCAGGAAGCCCTCCTGGATGCACCTTACAAATTCTGCACCATCCAAACCCCTAGCACTAAGTGATTCCCAGTCAATATAGGGAAGGTTAAAATCACCCACCACAACAACTCTATTGTTTTTCCATATTTCCAAAATCTGCCTGCATAACTGTTCCTCAATCTCCCGCCGACAACTGGGAGGCCTATAGTAAACCCCCAACATTGTGACTGCACCCTTCTTATTCCGGAGCTCTACCCATATTGTCTCACTGCATGAGCTCTCCATGTTGTTCTTCTGTCATACAGCTGTGATATTCTCCTTAACCAGCAGTGCAACTCCCCCACCTCTTCTACATCCCTCTCTATCCTGCCTGAAACATCTAAATCCTGGAACGTTTATCTGCCAATCCTGTCCATCCTTCAACCAAGTCTCTGTAATAGCAAGACATAAATAAATTTACAGAATGTGTGTGTAATTGTCAAATGCATTTCAAAGAGCTTTGTGTGAAATGGTGTATTTTGGTATAAAAAATAAGAAAGCCTATGGAAGAGAGTTGAAGTGAACTTGAGGAGCAAAGACATCCAGTTATACAAATACATAAATCATTCCAATTCGTGAGGTAGATTAATAAGGTCATAAAAATTTAAGCAAATCGCTGCTTTTTTTTCTAGATGGATTCAATTGAAAAGCAAAGAAGTTATGTTAAACTTGTATCGAACACACTTGGGAATGCTCTGTACAGTTTTGGTTGCCATACCATAAAAAGGATATAGAGATACTAGAGAAATTGCAAAAAAATTTACAAGGTCTTTTTTATTTATTCTTCCCTGGTATGTGGGTTTGCTGGCAAGGCCTTGATTTGTTGCCTTTGAACTGAGTCACTTGTCTGGCCATTTCAGAGCGCAGTTAAGAGGGTCTGGAGTCTGGAGTCATGTGTAGGCCAGACCAGGTAAGACCGGCAGATTTCCTTCCCTAAAAGGCATTAGTGAACCAGATGGGTTTTTACGACAACTGACAATGGTTTCATGGTCACCATTACTGAGACTAGCTTTATATTCCAGATTTATTAATTGAATTTAAATTCCACCAGTTGCCATGGTGGGATTCAAACTCTAGACCCCAAGGCATTAGCCTGGGCCTCTAGATTACTAGTCCAGTGACATTACCACTACACTATCATCTCCCCAGCGAGGCCCCAATTGAGGCCAGAACTAAGAGATTATACCTATCAGGAAAGCATGAACAAGTTGAGTCTTTCCTCCCTCGAAAAGAGCAGCTGAGGGATGACCCAATAGAGGTCTTAAAAATTCTGAAAGGTTTCGATCGAGTGGATAGAAAAAATGTTTCCTCTTGTGAAAAGAGCATAATTAGAGGCCATCAATATAAGATAATCACCAAGAAATCCAATAGGGAATTCAGAAGAAACTTCTTCACCTAGAGTGGTGAGAATGTGGAACTCACTGCCACAGGGAGCGGTTGAGATGCACAGTATGTTACATTTAAGGGAGTTTGGACAAGCCTTTGCAAGGAACAGAGAGTTAGATGTAGATGGGAAAAGACAGAAGGAGGTTTAAGAGCAGCATAAACAGTGGTAAGGGCCAGTTAGGCAGAATGGCCTCTTGCTGTGCTGTATATTCTATGTAAGGTGTTTTCACTTGCAGAGAAGATCAAAACTCAGAACCTTAAAGATAGGGAATTCAGGAAAAATGTCTTTCACCCAGGGTATGGTTAGATAGTGCAACGGGGAATACTTATGAACAGCAAAGATGGATTGAGGGAGAAGACAGGTAAACACATGAAAGGAATAGAAGGTAATGTTGATACGGTGAGATGAAGAAAGGTAGGGAGGAGGCTCGTGTGCAGTATAAACACTGGCATGAACCAGTTAGGCTGAATGTGCAAATTCCATTTTGATTCTTTCAAACTGTGGAACTAATAAACTGCTTGACAGCAAAGTGACAGGATCAAAATGGCTTCATCAGGCCAGATTGAGAATAAAGAGTTGGGATTCATACTGAGCAGTTAATCCAAATTTATCCTATTTTACCAGAAGAAAAGATGTTTTGAAATTAAATGCTAGATGTTGCAGCACAGAAATAGCCACTCAGCCAGAAACTACACACTCTAAAGAAAGGACTTGTATTTATATAATGCCTTTCACATCCTCAGGCTGTCTTAAAGTGCTTTACAGCAAATTAGGTTCTTTTGAGGTGTTGCCTTTAGTATTCCTCTTTTCCAATACGTAAATCTCCTTCAACCAAAGTGATAGTCTCCACAACAAATGTCTCTCGGATTCACACCCAACTTTCCCGGGACTCCATGTTTGAATCCCTCCAATCAGGTTTCCACTCCTGCCACAGCACTGAACCAGCTCTGATCAAAATCACAAATGAAACCCTCTGTGACTGTGATAGAGGTAAACTTTCCATCCTCATCATTCTCAACCTGTCTGCAGCCTTTGACATGGTTGATCACACCATCCTCCTCCAACACCTCTCCTCTGTTGTCCAGCTGGGTGGGACTGCTCTCACCTGCTTCCATTCTTATTTATCTCATCATCGTCAGAGAATAGCCAAAATGACTTCTCCTACTTTTCCAGTAGTTTCTCTGGTGCGCAAGGATCTATCCTTGGTCCCTTCCTATTTCTTATCTACATGTTGTTGGACAGCAACATCACCTGAGAACACAACAGCTTTAATATGTATGCTGAAGACACTCAGCTTTAGCTCATCACCTTCCTTAACTCCTGCACTGGTACTGAATCATCAGACTGCTTATCCCACATCCAGGACTGAATGAGCAGAAATTTCTTCCACCAAAATATTGGGAAGATTGAAGCCATTATCTTTGGTCCCCGATACAAACTCCATTCCCTAGCAATTGACTCCAGTCCTCTCCCTGGAAATCGTCTGAGACTGAGCCAGACTCTTCGCAACTTTGATGTCACATGTTACCCCGAGGTGAGCCTTCAACCACATATCAGCACCACTAATAAGAGACACCAATCTCCCCCTTCCTAACATTGTGCATCTCTGCCTGGCCTCAGCTCATATGCGAACAAAATCCTGATCGATACCTTTGTTATCTCTAGACTTGATTATTCCAATGTGCTCCTGACCGGCCTTTGTACATTCTACCCCACTGCATAAACTTGAGGTTATCCAAACCTCTGCTGCTCTATGTCTTAACGCACACCCAATGCTGTTTACCTATCACCACCGTGCTCGTTGACTGACACTAGTTTGTGGTTAAACAATGCCTTAATTTTAAAATTCTCTACCTTTCTTTCCTCCTTTAAGATGCTGCTTAAACGTACCTCTTTCAACAAGCTTTTAGTCATCTGTCCTAATATCCCATGTGACTCAGTGTCATTTTTTTGTTTTATAATGCCTCTGTGAAGCATCTTGTAATGTCTTATCATGTGAAAGGCCCATAGTTGTTGTCTGCTCCAACTGGTCCACAGTAAATCTCCTCACAGTGAGTGTCTTCAGTAATCAGACAATTGAATCACACTTGGTAAACAACAGGACAATCCAAAGAATGGTTAAATGCAGGCTTACATTCAGACAAATCTGCAAGTGCAGGGGATGACCAGACTCTCCCTGAGGGTGTTGGCAGGTAACTCATGGCTGGTCCCACACCAGCCCAAGCTGCCTGCTCACAGCACCAGGGCCTGGGCTATTCAGAAACATAGGAGGAATAGGCCAGTCAGCCCATCAAGCCTGCCCTGCCATTCAATGAGATCATGCCTGATAATCGACCTTAATGTAATTTTCTCCACTATCCCCATATCCCTTGATATCATTAGTATTCAGAAACCTATCGATCTCTGTCCTGAACATTCTCAATGACTGAGCCTCCACAGCCCTCTGGGGTAGAGAATTCCAAAGATTCACTACCCTTTGACTGAAGAAATTCCTCCTCGTGCAGTCTTAAATGGCCTTCCCCTTATTCTGAGACTGTCCCTTGGCCCTAGGCTTGTCAGCCTGGGGAAACATCCTGTATTTTGTAAGTTTCAATGAGGTCACCTCTCACTCTTCAAAACTCTGAAGAATAAAGGCCCGATTTCCTCAAACTCTCCTCATAGGACAGTCCTGCCAACACAGGAATCAGTCTAATGAACTTTTGTTACACTCCCTCTATGGCAAGTATACCATTGCTTAGATAAGGAGACCAAAACTGAACATAATACTCCAAGTGCGGTCTCATCAAAGCTCTATACAATTGCAGCAAGACATCTTTATTCCTGTACTCAAATCCCCTCATGATGAAGGCCAGCATACCATTTGTGGAAGATGCTATGTCAATCTGTGATATCAATCCTTTCAATTTCCACAGCTTTTGTTGCTTCTGGACAAACCTGAGTGATTATTAAGTGTCAATCTGATTGGCTGATCCGACCACAGATAGTGCTGGAGCACAGATGGTTTCATCCCATTCTACTTTGAGTGGGTTTCAGCTGGCTGCTTACAGAATTGTGCATTTAGTCTGGCAGGATGAGGCTCTAAGAACACCTCATCACTGACAGGTATTTTCTCAAGCCTTTGATATCATTCATTGAATTTGTGAAGTTAGCTAGATTACTCAGTGACATACAGCCCAGAAGACCCCTTCTTATCTGGGATGGGGACCCCCTGAGGCAGGCAATGCACAATACATGAGACACATCAATGAAATAAGTCATACCATCCAAAGTGATTGAGGTTCAAGGGCAGTGCTTTTGATTGACAGCTGAAGCTCATGGGAGGAGATTCCAAAAGCAGCAGGGTTAACAGCTCTCAACAGATAACAGCTTTTCATTTAGATGTGTCGCCGAGTTTAAAACCATCTGAGCAATGAGTTATGTTTACTACAAATTAAGCTTACAATAGCAAATTAAGAAAAAGTAGCTTATAAAAAGTTCTGCTGAAAAAGCATAGTGACCTAAAACAGCCTATTGAAAAGCATAGTTTAAAAAGTTATCAATTAGTTTGACTATTTGCAAGGTTCTTTCAATCCTATCTCCAACAGATAAAGTCCTGTTTTTAATGCCAGGAAACACAAGTGTCTACATTTAGACAGCCCTGGGTCATTGTTGTGTTTCTGATTGCAGTAAACATCCATTATAACGCACACTGCTCATTTACCTGATTCAGCAGAGGGTTAGGAGACACACTGCACCCAGTCAACCACTTGCCAACAGAGGAGAGCTTTTCAAGCTCAGAACAAATCCCCCAATTTTCTTACAGGGTTGCAGTATTGAGTAAGATGTTTAGGTATCAGAGTACAGTGGCAGGTTAGATTTCTGAAATGCCACAGCAAGAATTTTCAAGAAGTTTCAAAAGCAGAAAAACATTGTAACATGGGTAACTGAGTCAAATCACTGGTAACACCAACACAATCAAGTCCTTGTTCCCCTACTTTAGGATATTTACAGGTTAGTTTTGGCTAAAAGCTAGAGCCCATCCATCCAAACTCCCAATGAATTGCCCTTCAAAAACAAAGGTAAACCTTTAGACTGAACACACCCACAGCAGCGAGTTAACTACCTTGATATATGTAAACAAAAAACCTTGCATTTATATAGCGCTTTTCACAACACAGGACATCTCAAAGTGTTTTACAGCCAATGAAAAACTTTTTGAAGTGTAGTCACTGCTTTAATGTAGAAACACAGCAGCCAATTGGGCACAGCAAGCTCTCACAAACAGCAATGTAATAATGACCAGATAATCTGTTTTTGTGACGCTGATAAAGGATTAAACATCAGCCATAGATAACTCTTCTTGGAAATAGTACTTTTATATCCAGCCCAGCACACAGATGAGGCCTCAGTTTAACATCACATCTGAAACACTGCACCGGAGCATCAGCCTTGATTTTGGTGCTCAAACTCTGGAGTGGTACTTGAACGCAACCTTATGATTCAGAGGCAAGGGTGATACCAACTGAGCCACACAAATTCCCCTTTCTGTGTGATCCCAGACATCTCGAACAGAAGAGTTATCTCTCTCTTGTGTTTACACTTCAAAAACCCTCAATCTCATTTCTAACCCGATTGATGTGAAGTTAACCCGGCAAACACCAGGAGTTGGAAATAAAAACAAAAAACTTCAGGAGTTGGAGTCGCTTCAAACTCTATTCTCTGGTTTACAACTCCATTCCTCTCCCTGGTAAGTCGGAGATTAAAACAGTCTGTTCACAACCTTGGTGTCACATTTGATCCAACTTTGTATTCCTGCCATTATTAAGACTGCCTATTTCCACCTCCATAAAATTACTTGTCTTTGCTTGTCTCAGCTCATCTGCTGCTGATATCCCCATCCATGCCTTTGTAACTTCTTGACTTCACTATTCCAAAGCATTCCTGGCTGGTCACCCACAAGTCAGTTACCCCATCATCTTTTTGCTCACTGACCTACACTGGCTCCCAGTCTTGACTTTAAAATTCTCATCCTTCTTTTAAAATCCATGGTCATGATCTTGCCTTTTCCCTATCTCTGTAATCTCCCACAGCCCTCAGATATTTGCATTCCCCTAATTCTGGCCTCTAGTGCATCCCCAATTATAATTGCTCCACCACTGGTGAGCCATGCCTTCAGTTGTCTCGGCCCCAAGCTCTGGAATTCCCTCCCTAAAACAATATGTTCTCTACACCATTTTCCTCCTTTAAGATGATCCTTAAAAAAAGTTTTGGTCAATGGACCTAATGAAGCACCTCAAGACATTTCATGACATTAAAGATGTTGTTGTTGACATTGGGATCAATGTGAAGGGGCAAAGACTCCAAACTGCATTATTAAAATCCACAAGTATTTGCTCTTTTCAAATCATAAATATTGCTCTCAAATCCCTCTACAAAATTTTCAAACATAAGCTTTTGTTGTCATACAAAGATAGGTTCGCTCACAGATAGATCCACCTTATCGTCTAGGGAAGGTATCCGATCGATTTAAATACAAGCATCATGTGGAGTTTTGTATATATTCAGGTAGGCTTTAGTTAAGAGCTGCTGTGGTTTCATCAAACATGTAGTTACATATGCAATATCCCAGTCAATCTTTGAAAAATATTTCATATGAGCTAGGAGCAGGAGTCTGCCCCTCGAGCCTGCTCCTCCTTTCAATAAGATCAAGGCTGATCTGAAAGTAACCTCAACCCCACATTCCTTCCTACCCTAGATAACCTTTCACCCCCTTGTTAATCAAGAATCTTTCTTTCTCTGCCTTAAAAATATTCGAAGACTCTGCTTCCACCACCTCTTCAGGAAGAGTTCCAAAGACTCATAACCCTCTGAGAGAAAAAAATTTTCCTCATCTGTCTTAAATGGGTGACCCCTTATTTTTAAACAGTGACTCCTAGTTCGAGATTCTCCCACAAGGAGAATTCTCTCCACAGCCCCCTTGCCAAGACCCCTCAGGATCTTAAAGGTTTTAATTAAGTCACCTTTTACTCTAAACTCCAGTGGATACAAGCCTAACCTTTCCAGCCTTTCGTGATAAGACAACACACCTATTCCAGGTATTAGTCTAGTAAACCTTCCCTGAACTGCTTCTAATGCATTTACATATTTTTTTAAATAAGACCAGTACTGTAAACAATATTCCCGATGTGGTCTCACCAACGCCCTGTACAACTGAAGCATAACCTCCCTACTTCTGTAATCAATTCCCCTCACAATAAATGATAACATTCTATTAGCTTTCCTAATTACCTGCTGTTGCTGCAGACCAACTTGTTGTGATTCATGCACTAGGACACCCAGATCCCTCCGAATTTCCCAGCCAGTCTTGCAAAAATTAGTATTTCATCTGAAGCAATCAGAGAAATGAAACCTCATGTCTTGTTTGGGTTCTACCAAGACCACTTGGCTTCGAACCTCATCAAAACCTTGGTCCAAATATAGACAAAAGAGCTGAATGCCAAAGGTGAGCTGACAGTAAAAGCCCTTGGCATTATATCAGCATTTGACTCAGTATGGCACCAAGGAGCCCTAGCAAAATTGAAGTCAAGAAAATTGGAGGAAAACTCTCCACTGGCTGGAGTCACTAATTGTTGGACATCAATCATCTCAGTCCCAGGGCATCACTGCAATAATTCCTCAGGGTAGTGTCCTACGCTCAATTATTTTTAGTTGCTTCATCGATGACTACCTCCCTATCACAAGGTAAAAAGCAGGGATATTTGTTGATGATTGCACAGTGGCTCAGTTTCATTTGCAATACTCAGTTAAGAGACAGTCTGTGCCAACATGCAGCAAGATCTGGACAATATCCAGACTCGGGTAAGGCACCAAGTAACAATCGTGCCACCTAAGTGCCAGGCAATACCTATCTCCAACAAGAGAGTGTCTTGACCACCTCCCAATGACATCAATGACATTGCCATTTCTGAATAGAACAAGAATACAGGAAATAGTATATACAGCCCATCAAGCCTGCTCCACCATTCAACATGATCATGGCTGATCTTGGGCTTCAACTCCATTTTCCCGCCTGCTCCCCATATTCCTTAATTCCTTGAGACACTGTCTATCCCAAACTTAAATGTATTCAACGAATGTAATCCAGAACTCTCTGGGGTAGAGAATTCCAAAGATGCACATTCCTTTGAGCGAATTAGTTTCTCATCTCAGTCCAAAATGATCAGCCCCTTATCCTGAGACTGTGCCTCTTGTATTTTTCCCTGACCAGCAGAAACAATCTCTCAGCATTCACCCTATCAAGCCCATTCAGAATATTGTAGGTTTCAAAGAGATCGCCTCTCATTCTTCGAAACTCCAGAGAATATAAGCCCAATTTACTCAGCCTCTCATCATAGGGCAACCCCCTCAACCCAGTGACCAATTTAGTGAACCTTCGCAGTACCACATCCAATGCAATTCTCCACCATTCAGCCATGATCGTATTGAATGGTGGAGCAGGCTTGATGGGCTGTATGGTACTGCCTGGCACTTGAGACCAATATTGAACAGAAGCTGAACTGGGCCAGCCATTAGTACTGTTGCTACAAGAGTAGGTCAGAGGCTGGGAATTCTGCAGTATGTGGTTCACTTTGACTCTGCACCATTACAAAGTGCAAACTTGTGAAGAAATACTTTCTACTCAGCCTAGATGGGTGCAACTGAAAGAAGCCTGACACCATCAAAATTAATGACTAAAATTCACTTCTAAAAATTTAGAAAACTCTTTTCTAGTTATGTTGGATTACATTAGTCAGCTTTTTAGAAACTTAAAAACAAAAGCTACTTCAAAAAACATATCTCATTGTGTCCACATGCCCAAAAGAACTAGTTCGTTGTAAGCCTCCTGCAAAGGAGTGTAACTAGTGTAACTAATCACCCCCAATGGTGATTAATTCAAACTTACAAAGTGGTCAATTTTGTGGGCACATCCTGTGTCCAGGGTGATTTTAAAATGAGCGCAAGATTGCAGAAACACAAGATGCGCCGAATGCAAATTGCGCTTAAAATTTACAATCTTTTGCTCCAGTTGTGGATGTGATTAAATTAAACTCATTGTGATTAAATCCGCTGTTTGCAAGAGCCAGGGCAGGGGTGTGGTTTGGGGGCTGAGGGAAAGGTCTACTCTCTATTGTCCACACTTTGGTTTCAAAGCCTTGGTTTTAATAACCCTAACTCCGAGATTCTGGGAAAGGAAGGCTGTAACCCTGGATTCCTGGTTGTGACAGCAGACTTCTGGGAAACCAGCCTGTGACCTTAGTTAGCTAGGGAAACAGAAGCTGATTGGGGGACACACAAAGCTGAGATCAGATTTTATTAGGGGTCAGTACAGTAGATAGATTGAGGCGATGTTGTGACTGAGACAGCTAAGAATGAAAATCGAAAACAAAACTGAAAACTGGTTAGCAGCAGTTATAGTGAAATTAAGTTACTGCCACTGCTTCAGTTTTCATCCGAGCAGGCCCTACCAAGTACCAGGGCCATTTTGAGTGGTCAGATGAAGATGACTCTGGGGAATCTACGGCCTCAGCACTATCATGATCCAAGCTAAGGAGGCTCTGTAGAAGTGCGCCCTTTCTGGTGATAATCCTGTCCGTGGAGGTTGGACGGAGTAAAGAGAGCTGCTGTCGGAGCTGGCCTGTTGATCAGATCTTGCATAAGGGAAATGAGTTGAACTCCAGAGGAAGTGAGAGTTGTGAAGGACTTTAGGCTGCATTTGGTGCCATGTGTTGAGGGAACTACCAGTAAATCCAGGCAATCTAGATTTGTTGTATCAAATATTTAAAGTGTAATTTATAATTTCTATTGAATACAATTTGCCTTTAATTTATGTTGATTTTTGTTTGATTGTTAAAGTCATAATAAGTGAGATCTTGTTCGTTGTTTCTTTCCATTGAGAGTTTGGTTTATTGGTCTCCACAGGAGCATAACACAACCAAAACAAAGCAGCCCCTATCCACCAGCTTAAACATTCACTCCCTCCCTGCAGAGTGGCAGCGGTGTATACCATCTACAAGGTGCACTACAGGAACAATTCAAGGGTCCTTAGGCAGCACCTTCCAAATCCATGAATGCTACCAGCTAGAAGGACAAGGGCAGCAGATATATGGGAACGCCACCACCTCGCACATCATGACTTAGAAACAAATCACCATTCCTTCATTTCACTGGGTCAAAATCCTGGAATTCTCTACCAAGGGAGAACTTTGATCACGCAGAGTGCAGCTGCTCGACTATCATGTCCACAACACTAGAGATGAGTGAGAAATGCTGCACTTGCTAGTGAGATCCACATTCCTAGAATATGAAAATCACAGACAGGCGTTCCCATACAAAGTACGCAGACTCATATGCACTTTCCATGCGTACACACATGTATAAAAAAAGACGCAGATAACAGAATCTTCTCAAACTGTTTAATAGTAAATACTAAACAAGGAAGGTACCACACTCTCATACAAAATGACTGCAAATCTGTGCGTGCAGTTAGAACAGTTTAGTACCCTTTCAAGACAAAAATAGTAGGAAAAATCTGAAACAAATACCAGCTTTATTCAAACTAGCAACATTTTGCCATTCCTCTACACAAACTGTTGGCTCCAAAACAACTTACAAGTGGTTTTTTGATTTTTTTTTATTATTTCCATAATTTGTCTCAAGGTTACATCACAAAAGAAAATCACACTAGGTAATGACACTTTGCAAAAAAAAAAGCTTTTCCTTTGTAATAAGAGAGCAAAATCGCATTTTACTTTAGTACAGAGGTTTGGTCATTGTGGCAAACTTCTAGAAATCAGTAACGTTCACATTTGTTAATTGTTTTATAGTCCTCATATAAAAGGCAAAGTCTTACAAAACCTATAGAGTTAAATACAATCAGTTTGTACCAATAAAAAGCCCACAGGATTCTGAATTGTTTGTTAACTCACAAAGCAGCAAGGGTTTGGAAAAATCAGTCACTCAAGTACTCTGTGTTTGTTTGTAATCCTTACATTATCAAAAGACAACAAGATGGCAATTAAACATCTGTTAAGTATTTTCCACAGGATTCTGGTGCAGGTGGTACAGTTAGGGCCACTGAGTGCCCATGGTGAAGTTGGAGGATTGGCAATGATGCTGGAAAGGAACATAGCTAAAGAAAGTCTGAGGGGTAAGGCAACAAACCTGCTGCCATACCTCTCAGACCACGCAGCAGCCCCAACACCAGTCAATCACAGGAATCAAGTTTCCCCAGGTGGAGTGCAGGCTGTCTAGTTTGTTGTGCTGGGGGTAGGTGGGGGGGGGGGGTTAATTCTGAGTGTTTGATGGGAGCCATAGTGAGTGGCCTTTGCAGACACACCTGGAGCATTAATATTACCTACATTTGCTTGAGCTGACATGAAACTGCCTGTCCCTATACAAGTTAACAGGTTGATAAAATTGAAGATTTGTGTGTTAATACTGTATTCCGATTCCAAGCACAGAACTGAGTGTCCAGGCGCCCAGCATGCCTGATAGGCTGAGACTCTGACATGTGATAGTCAGGCCCCCAGGGGGCCAGTTTGGTGTGGCTCAGGAATAAATCACAGGGCCAAATACTGCAGCTCGGACCAAGCAATCATACTGCCAAGGCTCAGGGAGAAATAACAGGTGAACAAATCACTGTATCCTATGGAGAAACAGCTTGCAACATGAAAAATTAGGAGTTGGGAGATCTATTTTTATTTGAAAACTGTGATTAACAGGAGTTGTTGAATTTCAGAGTTATTAATTTGCCAGATTAAGGGATTCTGGAGCATGCACTGTGTTAGGAGGTCACATCTGTGTGCATCAATAGTCACCTCCAATGCTCAACACAGCCCCGAGTCCTTTTGTATTTTGACATCTTTAACAGATAAGGTTGTGAAAGGACTGGAGGGTGCTTCTATCAAGCAGGGCAATGGGTGGGGTATGTGTAAGGGCTGGAGGCCTCTTTAAGATAGAATAATGGGGGAAGTGGTTCTTTAAGAGTTAGGGCTGAGGATGTTGGGGGAGGGTCGTTCATTTAAGAGACAGGACTGTGGACAGGAGGATCTTTAAGAGGTAGGGCTGCAATACACCATGTCTGCTGGGAAGAGGGGAGTAGAGTGAAAGGTACAAGTTATGACAGTATTTTGCAGCACAGGGAAATTAAATTATCGTGAAAACACTAGAAATGGACTAAAGGAGGTTGTGTAGAGGAGGTTTGAATTGTAGGGAATGAGGATTGAGGGGTAGGGGTTGAGTCAAGGTGGGGTGGTTAGATTTTGAGGGAGGTGGTTGGAGGTTGAGGCTGTGTTGAGGTGGGGAGGAGCTAGGTGTTGAGGCTGTGGAGTTGGGGGGTGAGGCTGTGTGTTGAGGTGGGGGTTGAGGCTGTATGTTGAAGTGGGGGGTGGAGTTGGGGGTTGAGGCTGTGGAGTTGGGGGTTGAGGCTGTGGAGTTGGGGGTTGAGGCTGTGGATTTGGGGGTTGAGGCTGTGTGTTGAGGTGGGGGGTGGAGTTGGGGGTTGAGGCCATGTTGAGGTAGGGGGTGGAGTTGGGGGTTGAGGCCGTGTTGAGATGGGGGGTGGAGTTGGGGGTTAAGGGTGTGTTGAGGTGGGGGGGTGGAGTTGGGGGTTAAGGCTGTGTGTTGAGGTGGGGGGGTGGAGTTGGGGGTTGAGGCTGTGTTGAGGTGGGGGGTGAAGTTGAGGGTTGAGGCTGTGTTGAGGTGGAGTTGTGGGTTGAAGCTGTGTTGAGGTGGGGGTGGAGTTGCGGGTTGAGGCTGTGTGTTGAGGTGGGGGTGTGGAGTTGTGGGTTGAGGCTGTGTGTTTAGGTGGGGGGGGGAGCTGGGGGTTGAGGTTGTGTGTTGAGGTAGGGGGGTGGAGTTGGGGGTTGAGGCTGTGTTGAGGTGGGGGTGTGGAGTTGTGGGTTGAGGCTGTGTGTTGAGATAGCAGGGTTGAGTTGGGGGTTGAGATTGTGTTGACGTGGGGGGGGTGGAGTTTGGGGTTGAGGCTGTGTTGAGGTGGAGGGGTGAAGTTGGGAGTTGAGGCTGTGTGTTGAGGTGGGGGTGTTTTGGGGATTCCGGGGTTGAGGCTGTTGGTTGTATGGTGGGTGGGTTCGGAATTTGATGATCAAGCGTTTGAGGTTGCACAGATCAGGCATACTTGTCTTAATTTATTGGGGGAGGGGGAATTCCTGAGAGGGGGGATGGAACATGCACCCTTGCTGCCTGATAAGTCATCAGAAAGCACCCCAAACCCTCAACGCCTCCAAAGCACAATGGAAGGGACCAGCACTGCACCTCTCCGGAAGCCCATCATTTCATACAATAACCGACTCTCAGTTCTCCTGATGTCTCCTTCCCATCCACCTTCAAATAACGACCTATCCCACATAGATTCCACCGAACACCAAGTCAGCTGAGGTCTAACCCCCAGGAAAATCAAACATTTATAGATAAATGTAAACAAAAACAGAGAAGCTCACTGCACAGACCCCACCTACAGGAGTGTGGAGTTGCTGGGAGCAGCTTTAACGTCACAGTCTGTGAATGCTGGGTTAAAGCAGATGGAGGGGAAATGTTGTACAGGACACACCTGATCTGTGTATGATATTTGCCACACCACAGTTCAAAAATATACTTTATTTAAACCTCCAACTCATTTTCTTTTGCACTTTATCAAACAGTAAATTTGAAGTCAGAAAGACAGAAAAGCTGTACAAAGTGGAAAAGGCTGTAACATGCAAATAACACTTGGCACTAAATCGAGTTAACAAATCACATCACATTTTGCTGAGGATTTCAGCGTAGATACAAAACATGCAAGGTATATTCACACCAAACTCGACAACATTAAACTACAGACTGTCCATTTTTGTTTTGTTTCTTCAAACACTTACTGCTAACGACAGAAAACCAAAGTGCCAAAAATAAACAATATGGGAAATGGCCAACACTAAGAAAGAAGCTATTCAAGTATATCTTTACTGATATCACACCAATATCAGAGAGGGAGGAGTGGCAGAGGAACTGGGGGAGGGAGAGTGGTGAGGGGTGGATGGCGAGGGGGTGAGGGGTGGAGGGCAAGAGTTGGGGGGAGGTGGAGTGGGGAGAGATGTAGGAGGTGGAAGTGGAGAGTGAGGGAGTGTGGTGGGGAGTTGGAGCGGTGGGGAGTGCGGCGTGGAGAGGGGGGGAGAGCAGCAGGAAGGGAGAAAGAACGGCAGGAAGAGGTGGGAGTGCGGCGGGGAGAGGGGGTGGGGGAGTGCGGTGGGAAGAGGGGATGGGGGAGTGCGGCTGAGAGGGGGAAGGGGGGAGGGGAGGGCAGGGGCGCAGAGGGGGGGAGGGCAGAGAGGGGGAAGGGAGGGCAGGGGGTGCGGAGGGGGGAAGGGAGGGTGGGGTGCAGAGGGGGGAAGGGGGTGGGGGGCGAAGGTAGGGGAAGCATGGAGACGAGAGAGGGGGGAGCACGGCGGGGAAAGAGCCGTGGAAAGAGTGGGGGAAGAGAGTGAGGTGAGGGTGGGAAAAGGGGGAGAGTGGGAAAAGGGAGAGGGGGCAGAGGGGTATGGGGAGAGAGGGGTGAGTGCGGCAGGGAAAAGAGGAGGGAGCGCGGCAGGGAGAGAGGGGGAAGGGAGTGAGGTGAGAGCGGGAAAGGGGGGGAGGAGAGGGGGCAGAGAGGTACGGGGAGTGAGGGGGAAGAAGGTAGAGGGAGAGAGGATGGGGGACATTGGGGTGCGTGGAGAGCGAGAGAGAAAGGGGGGGAGAGAGGAAGGCAGAAAGAGAGAGGGGGTGACGGTGGTGGGGTAAGTGAGAGGGCAGTGGCTGAAGTAGTGAGACCGCGAGTCGGGGAGAGAGAGGGAGAGGGCGGGAGAGAACAGGCAGGGGAGAGGGCGTGCGGGAGGGGGGCGGGCACGCAGGGAGAGGGCAGACAGGCGAGTGCACGCGGGAGAGGGCGGGCGGGAGAGGGCGGGCGAGCATGGGTGGGAGAGGGTGGGCGAGCATGTGTGGGAGAGGGCGGGCGGGCATGCGGGGGAGAGGGCAGGTGGGCATGTGGGGGAGAGAGCCTGTGAGCGGGCGGGGACAGTGAGGGAGGGAGGGAGTGGTGGAGTGGTCTAGGGAGAGAGGGAAGTGCAGCGAAGTGGAAGGTAAGGATTGTGAAAGGGGATGTTGAACTGGAGAAGGAAACCTTAACCCTGCCAACTAATGTAGAAGATGTATCTCAGCTTCATTTCCCTTAGAGCAAAATGTGACAAACACTCCATACTTCTAAACAAACTGAAAACAGAAACAGGATCACACACAAATCATTTTCTGCTTTTTTATCGATTGGCAGCTTGAGATATAAAGCCCTCTGCTCGTGCTAGAAAGGGCGCTTCGCAAAAAGGAGTAGAAAGAAGTGTCAAAATGCTGCAATTTAGTTAAGAAATTCTAGAAAAATAGACTCTTAAAGAAGATTTAAATGTAACAATCTTTTGTAAGCCTGTTTAAAGCAGCCTGCCTCAGCAGCATTGAATGGGGGTTTGGGTGGGGCACGGGCGTTGTGGTGGGGAAAGAGTAGAACAAAAGGATTCTGAAATTTATCAAATTTAATAAGATCAAAACAAGGTCAAAGGTCAGTAGAGGTCAAGCATCAGAGAAGCTGAGAGACAACGAGGGGACGATGAACTTGGACGTCACAGCAACATGCTAGGCAGACGATGAACAAACGGGCACGAAGAGATCTAGAAAAAAAACAAAACCAGAAAGGGAGAAGGACCAAGTTACACAAAGCCATAAAAAAGGAAGAAATAAAATAAAATTAAAATTAAAAACAAACACAATGATACAGTGCATGGGGGTCAATGCATAATTTGAACAATGGGGACAGGGAAACAGCACATGCTAAACAGATGGAATTCACACACATACAATTAGAACACCAATTAGACAACCCTAAACCAGCCAAAGGGGTCGGGGATTGGAAGATGAGGAAGGGACAGGAGCCCTCACCCGGTCTCCTTTCATTTGCAGTTTGCATCTACCACATTGCCAATTAGAGTTAAGAAAATATTCCTTCTAAATGGGGAGAATGTTGGTAATTAAACAGACAGACACAAGGAGGTGTAAAGACTGGCACAGATACTCAGGATGAGAAAAATCAAATGAAAAGATTTATACAGGTGCGAAAAAAAAATTGTTCCTAACTACAAACCATCAAGCCACAATGCTAGATTAACAGTTGCCCAGAAGTAAAGCCAAGCCACTACTCCATAAAGCATTGGTCATTAACCACTTTAGCTTTAAAGATTCTGGACTCAAAGAATCAGCTACAGGCCAGGGCTGCTTATTTGAAAGAATAAAACACTGGCCTCTCTACAGTGCCTTTCACCAACTCAGAACATCCCAAAGACCCTCAGGACTATCTGAAGTGAGTTACTGTAATGTAGCGAACCCAGCTGTTAATTTGCGCATAAGGTCCCACAAACAGCAGGAACTTGAAGAGAACTTCCCCTGCTCTACTGTCAATAGAGCCATGAAACTTGTATATCTACCCGAAAGGGCTGACAGTGTATCAGTTTAATATCTCATTTGAAAGATGGCACCTCCAGCAGTGCAGTAGTCCCTTAGTACTGATGCTCCAACAGTGCAGCACTCCCTCAGCACCAACCTTCTGACAGTGCAGTATGCCCTCAGTGCCAACCTTCTGACAGTTCAGCACTCCCTCAGTACCGACAGCACAGTGCTCCCTCAGTACCGACCCTCCAAGAGTGCAACACTCCCTTGGTACTGATGACTGTGCAGCGCTCCCTCAGTACTGACCCCGCAACAGTGCAGCACTCCCTCAGTACCGACCCTCCGACAGTGCAGCGCTCCCTCAGTACCAACTCTGACTGTGCAGCACTCCCTCAGTGCTGACCCTGCTACAGTGCAGCACTCCCTCAGTGCTGAACCCGTGACAGTGCAGCATTCCCTCAGTACTGACCCTCTGACAGTGCAGCACTCTCTCAGTACATTTTTAAAATTCATTTTATGGGACGTGGGTGTTGCTGGCTAGGCCAGCATTTATTGCCCATCCCTAATTGCCCTTCAGAAAGTGGTGAGCTGCCTACTTGAACCGCTGCAGTCCATATGGTGTAGGTACACCCACAGTGCTGTTGGGGAGGGAGTTCCAGGATTTTGACCCAGCGACAGTGAAGGAAGGGCGATATATTTCCAAGTCAGGATGGTGAGTGGCTTGGAGAGGAACTTGCAGGTCCTGGTGTTCCCATCTATCTGCTGTCCCTGTCCTTCTAGATGATAGAGGTTGTGGGTTTGGATGATGCTGCTTAAGGAGTCTTGGTGAATTCCTGCAGTGCAGCCTGTAGATGGTACACACTGCTGCTACTGTGCATCGGTGGCAGAGGGAGTAAATGTTTGTGGATGGGGTGCCAATCAAGCGGCTGCTTTGTCCTGGATGGTGTCAAGTTTCTTCGGTGTTGTTGGAGCTGCACTCTTCCAGTCAAGCGGAAGGTATTCCATCACACTCCTGACTTGTGCCTTGTAGATGGTGGACAGACTTTGGGGAGTCAGGAGGTGAGTTACTTGTTGCAGGATTTCTAGCCTCTGACCTGCTCTTGTAGCCACAGTACTTATATGGCTAGTCCAAATCAGTTTCTGTTCAATGGTAACCCCCAGGATGTTGACAGAGGGGGATTCAGCGATGCTAACGCCATTGAATATACTGACCCTGCGACAGTGCAGCACTCCCTCAGTACTGATCCTCTGACAGTGTAGCACTCCCTCAGTAACAACCCTGTGACAATGCAGCATTCCCCCAGTACCGACCCTATGACAGTGCGGTACTCCCTCAGCACCAACCCTATGACAGTGCAGCACTAGCTCAGTACTGACTCTCCGACAGTGCAGCACTCCCTTAGTACTGATCCTCCGAGTGCAGCATTCCCTTAGTACTGATCCTCCAACAGTGCAGCACTCCCTCAGTACTGACACTCCAACAGTGCAGCGCTCCCTCAGTACTGATCCTCTGACAGTACAGCACTTGTCTGCCTGGATCGTATGCTCAGATCTTTGGAGTGGGAGGAAGAGGACTTATATCAATGGATATTGGAGCCCTGCACAATGATGAGTCCCTTTCCTCATGCACAGCCCAAGTTCCCTGGTATGAACTGGGAATTGTGAGGTAAGCCCTTCAATAACTAAGGGAGTCAATGGCAGCAATTCAATGCATTGAACTTTTGTGGGGGTGGGGGGGGAAGAGGGATGGGGGAGCTCCTCATGCGCACTCTGAATTCAGTCTGGCAGGGTGGGGTGGGAGGTGGAGAACAATCTATCTCTGCTGCTCCCCAAGGCCTGAGCGTAGATGTTGACTGCTTGTTTTTGAGTCATGGCTCCATCATCCTGTACATGTCATATCCCCCAGCAGCCCACAATGACTCTACAGGCTGAATAACATGGACAATCCCGAGCATGAGATCCACACTCACGACCTCAGTCAAATGTTAAGACACCATTAAGGAAAAAGCCAAACTTTTCAGTGGAAGCTCATACTCTCACACTGTCATGAAACACACACCATGGTTTGATTGAGTTTCGCCATTTCTTTTCAAATTAAATTTTCCGCTTCTCTCCAAACAGCTATTTAAAAAAACAATAAGTTTCAAGTATTTGGATGAAAGAGCATCAGAGGGACCCTGCATCAGTAGTTCCACCTCAAACATTGCATATAACAGCCATGTAAACCAATCGTCTACAAAACACTGATTCCCCAGTAAAATATCTCCAATAATAAATAATCTCCAACATTTGGGAGCAGTAAAAATCCTCTATAAAAATAGAAAAGGTAGAACTGTAATTATACATTCATCCCAATCTCTTGATGTGCATTTTTAAAACAAATTTACATTAATCCCCTGGAGGTTTTTTCAGTTGAATGTGTGAAAACAAAAAAACATTTTTTTGTGTGTATTTTTAAAAACCCCATCAGTTCCCAAAAAAAATCAACTGGAGAGAAGAAAATTCTAGGAGGAGCTTGATGTGACCCTGCAAAAATCTGAAACTAGATCTGCAAGGCAGACATGGTATATGCACAGCACCGGTTTTCTTTGGAGTTAGAGAGAGGAAGTGCGAGCATGATGGCAGTGCTGAACCCTTTGAGGAGTGATGGCGTGTCTTACATAATAGAGGGTAGGAGCAGGAGGGCAGGGTGGGGAGGCAGGGCAGGAGGGTGGGGAGGTGGGGCAGGAGGGTGGGACAGGCAGGGCAGGGGCAGGAGGGCGGCGCAGGGGCAGGAGGGCGGCGCAGGGGCAGGAGGGCGGCACAGGGGCAGGAGGGCGGCATAGGGGCAGGAGGGCGGCACAGGGGCAGGAGGGCGGCGCAGGGGCAGGAGGGCGGCGCAGGGGCAGGAGGGCGGCGCAGGGGCAGGAGGGCGGCGCAGGGGCAGGAGGGCGGCGCAGGGGCAGAAGGGCAGCGCAGGGGCAGAAGGGCGGCCAGGGGAAGATGAGAAGGTGTGGGGGAGAAGAAAGGGGAAGGGGGGGATAAGGAGAGAGGGGATGGAAATGGGGAGGGGTGAGAGCAGAGGAGGATGAGAGAGGGAAGAAGGATGCGTGAATGGGGAGGGGCGATGAGGGGAGGGTGAAGTGGGAGGGGGACGCATGGGCATGAGGGGAGGGAGAGGGAGGGGGAATGGAGAGGGAGAAGGGTGAAGTGGGAAGATGAGGAGGAGAAAGAAATGGAGGAACGCAAAGCAGAGAAAAAGGGGAGGTGAGAGGGAAAGGAAGACGGAGCAGGAGGAGACGGCATTGGCACTACGGTCTGTAACTAAAACTGTCAATAATGACCAGTTCCTTATGGCTACTCCATTCTTTCATCATCTCAGTTCATTGGTGCGGTTTTTTTAGATATTGGAAGATATGACAAGAGACAACTCAGATAGACCATCCTTCAGTCCTCAATAGGGTGGCTGCACACTCATCACTTTGGCAGATACCACTGAAGGGTGGTCATTCTCTCCAGTAACACAATTGGCCGTCAGTACACAGCAAACTCCAAATTCTAAATGATATGGCAGCTAAAATTTCAGTGAAGAAAAATACCTTTTGACTATCCTTGTACTGAGCATCAGTACACGTGTGTATATAAAACTTAAAAGGTCACAACAGAAAATCATACTGTTCATCTTGTCAAGAAAACAGAAGTGAAACGCACGCACACACTCACACACACTGAAAGACAGAGTGCAGAGAATGGCCCCAGTCACGTTGGGGTTACTCAAGGCGTTTGATGACCACCCTCTCTCGCGAATGGTTCCACAGTTGCGCCCAACTTACCAGTGAACATGTTTAAACTCAAGTTTATTCTGACAAAAGCTCAGTATGGCTTGCTGTCATTCTTCGATCGCTTGAGTTGGACTTTCAAGCGCTTCATGCCAATCTGAAAGCCATTCATTGCTTGTATGGCAGCCTGCGACGAGACTGGATTGTCATAGCTTACAAATCCTGGAACCAAAAACAGAGCAGCAGAGTCAACAGAAGAGTCAGATAAGCAGCTTGCCATTCAAACAGCACATTTTACCCAGGAGTGTGCAGATGTTAAAGGGGAGCAAATCCAGACATGCAGGAGAGAACTTATCATCTGGGTAGCTGAGGAAACACCTTCCCCCTCCTCCTTTTGTGATAAAAGGTCACTGCTTTAAACATTCACTCTGGTTCTCTCTCCACAGATGCTGCCTGACCCACAGAATACTTCACCACCTCATGTTCTTTACTCCCTTTAAACTGTTCAATGAAAATGTAGGATTAGTTGACAGTCTGGCTAGAGTCCATGGCCTGTGAAAGAAGGCTAATGGGTGAGAGAAGAGAAGTCTATTATAATAAAGATGACATGCAGCATGAAAAGAGAACAAATGTGTGAATACAGTCCACGATAAAATCAAGTTTAACACAGGAGAACTTAAAACAGTACAGGAGAACTTTTTAGGTCAATATGTGGAGGGTCCAACAAGGGACGCCGCAGTGCTGGACCTAATTCTGGAGAATGAAGCCAGACAGGTGGCTGAGGTGGTGGTGGGGAAGCATTTGAGCGATAACGACTACAACATGGTACAGTTTAAGTTTGTTATGGGCAAAGAAATCGTCAAGCTGCAAAAAAATGTTTTGGATTGGGGGAGAGTAGATTGTTGTAAAATAAGGCAGGATCTGGCCAAGGTAGACTGGGAACAGTTACTTGTGGAACAAGTGGAGGGTGTTCAAAAAGGAAATGGGGAGGGTACAGGCTAAACGTGTTCCCTCTAGGGTGATAGGAAGCAGTAACAAGCCCAGAGAACCATGGATGGCCAGAGATATGCAGTTATGATGAGAAGAAAAAGAGAGGCTTTTAGCAAGTGTAAGGGAAGCAAATCAGCAGAGGCATTAGTAGAGTATAGAAAGTGCAGGGTCGAGCTTAAGAAAGCAATTATGAGAGCAAAGAGGGGATATGAGAAAGCTCTGGCTGGTAAAAGTAGGGAAAATCCCAAGATATTCTATAGGTAAATCAATGGGAAGAGGATAACCAGGGAAAGAGTAGGGTCCATAAGGGACCAAGGGGGCAATCTATGGGTGGAGCCAGAGGACATCGCTAGAGTGTTGAATGAATACTTCACATCCGTCTTCACCCAAGAGAATGAGGATGAAGGTATCGAACTCGGGGAGAGAGACTACGAGGTTCTTAAGCAAATTGATATAGGGAGTGACAAGGTATTGGAGGTGTTGGCAGGCTTAAAAGTGGACAAATCTCTAGGTCCAGATGAATTGTGCCCCAGACTGCTGAGTGAGGCAAGGGAGGAGATCGCAGGGGCTCTGACCCAAATTTTTAATTCCTCTCTGGCCATGGGGGAGGTACCAGAGGACTGGAGGACAGCTAATGTGGTTCTGCTGTTTTAAGAAGGGGTGTAGAGATAAGCCAAGGAACTACAGACCAGCGTGTCTCATGTCAGTGGTAGGGAAACTATTGGAGAAAGTTCTGAAGGAGAGAATCTATCTCCACTTGGAGAGGCAAGGTTTAATCAGGGATAGTCAGCATGGCTTTGCCTAACAAATTTGATTGAATTTTTTGAGGTGGTGACCAGGTGTGTAGACGAAGGTACTGCAGTTGATGTAGTTTGATTTCAGCAAAGCCTTTGACAAGGTCCCAAATGGGAGACTTATAAAGAAGGCACATGCACATGGGATACAGGATAGTTTGATAAGGTGGATTCAAAATTGGCTTAGTTGTAGGAGGCAGAGGGTGATGATAGAAGGATTCTTTAGTGACTGGAAGCCAGTGTCCAGTGGCGTACCACAGGGATCTGTGCTGGGTCCACTATTATTTGTCATTTATATAAACAACATAGATGACTTATGTTGGGGGAGGGGTAGGATTAGTAAGTTTGCGGATGACACAAAGATTGGCCGGGTGGTTAACAGTGAGGTTGAGTGTCTTGGGCTACAGGAAGATATAGACGGGATGGTCAAATGGGCAGATAAGTGGCTGATGGAATTTAACCCTGAAAAGTGAGAGGTGGTACACTTTGGAAGGAGTAATTTGACAAGGAAGTATTCAATGAACGGCATGACACTAGGAAGTTCGGAGGAACAAAGGGACCTTCGCGTGTGTGTCCATAGATCTCTGAAGGTGGAGGGGCATGTTTGTGGGGTGGTGTAAAAGGCATATGGAACACTTGACTTTATCAATCGAGGCATAGATTACAAAAGTAGGGAGCTCATGTTGGAGTTGCAAAGAACCTTGGTGAGGCCATAGCTGGAGTACTGTTTCCAGTTCTGGTCGCCACATTATAGGAAGGATGTGATTGCACTGGAGGGGGTGCAGAGGAGATTCACCATGGTGTCGCCTGAGGAGAAGCATTTAAGTTGTGAAGAGAGGTTGGATAGGCTTGGGTTGTTTTCGTTGGAGCAGAGAAGACTGAGGTGTGCAAAATTATGAAGGGCATGGATAGGGTGGATAGGGAGCAGCTGTTCCCCTTAGTTGAAGGGTCAGTCACAAGGGGGCATAAGTTCAAGGTGAGGGGCAGGAGGTTTAGGGGGGATCTGAGGAAAAACCTTTTTACCCAGAGGGTGGTGACGGTCTGGAATGCACTGCCTGGGAGGGTGGTGGAGGCGGGTTGCCTCACATCCTTTAAAAAGTACCTGGATGAGCACTTGGCACGACATAACATTCAAGGCTATGGGCCAAATGCTGGTAAATGGGATTAGGTAGGTAGGTCAGGTGTTTCTCACATGTCAATGCAGACTCGATGGGCTGAAGGGCCTCTTCTGCACTGTGATTTTGTGAACAGGGCGGTAGAGAGGAAGTAATTGGTTAGGTGAGATCGTGAGAGGGTAAACTGCGCCTTGTCTGTGTGTACAGGAGCTGCAGAGGTGATGACTTGGTACACTGTCCGGCAGGACAGATCCTCTGGCGGTGCAGCCCTCCCTCAGTACTAATCCTCCGACAGTGTGGCGCTCTCTCAGCACTGACAGTGCTGCGCTCCCTCAAAACTGACCCTCTGACAGTACAGCACTCCCTCAGTACTGGCCCTCTGATAGTGCAGCGCTCCCTCAGTACTGACTCTCTGACGGTGCGGCGCTCCCTCAGTACTGACCCTCCAGCAAGGCGGCTCTCCCTCTGGAAAAGGAGTGCGAGAGGAGTCGGGAGTTGAAAAGGAGCTGGGAGAACAGAGGTCTCTGAGGGAGTTTGGTGAAGAGGGAACGAGGTGATCCTTTGAGTACTGAGAGGATGGTTGGGTATGTATTTACTACTTTTATTGCTTATAGTTTTTTAAGGTCTTATTTTATGGTTCATTGTTTGTAAGGGCTATATTCTGTAACAACGAGGAGCAGGGAAGAATGGCCCTAGAGTAATTGATACTATTTGATATTAAGCATCTGCAAAAAGGTTTAATTTAATTTAAAGGGGTAAGTCATGGCAGGAGAGTTCAAAGCCATGACATGCTCCTCCTGCTCTACATGGGAAGCCAGGAACACTTCCAGTGCCCGGGGCCAGTGCGGGGGACACTGTGGAGCATCTGCAAGGCGGAGAGTATTGTGGATAGCATGTATAGGGAGGTGGTCACACCGCAGGCTAAGAGTCCACAGGCAGGAAGGGAATGGGTGACCACCAAGCAGAGCAAGAGGACTAGGCAAGCAGTGCAGAAATTGCTTGTGGTTATTCTCCTGCAAAACAGATATATTACTTTGGATACTGTTGAGGGGAATGGCCTCTCAGGGGAAAGCAGCAACAGCCAAATTTGTTGCATCACGGTTGGCTCTGCTGCACAGGGGAGGAGTAAAACGCATGGGAATGCAATAGTTATAGGGGATTCAATTGTAATGGGAATAGATGGGCGTTTCTGTGGCCGCAAACGAGACTCCAAGATGGTATGTTGCCTCCCTGGTGCTAGGGTCAAGGATGCCTCAGAGCGGCTAGAGGACACTCTGAAGGGGAAGGGTGAACGGCCAGTGGTCGTGATACACATTGGTACAAACGACATAGGTTAAAAAAAAAGGGATGAGGTCCTAAAGTAGGATATAGGGAATTAGGAAGTAAGCTGAAAAATGGGACCTCAAAGGTAGTGATCTCAGGATTACTAGCAGTGCCACATGCTAGTCAGAGTAGAAGTAGCGGGATATCGGATGAATACGTGGCTGAAGAGATGGTGTGAGGGGGAGGGTTTCAGATTCCTGGGACATTGGGACCGGTTCTGGGGGAGGTGGGACCAGTACAAACTGGACGGGTTACACCTGGGCAGGACCAGGACTGATGTTCTAGGGGGAATATTTGCTAGAGTGGTTGGGGAGAGTTTAAACTAAAATGGCAGGGGCGTGGGAACCTATGCAAGGAGTCAGAGGAAGGGAAATCAAGGAAGAGAACAAAAGACAGAAAGGGGAATAAGAAAATTGATAGGCAGAGAAATCAAGGGCAAGAATCAAACAGGATCTCAGTGAAAAATAGTGGGAATGGGACAAGTAATGTTAAAAAGATAAGCCTTAAGGCTTTGCACCTTAACACGAGGAGCATTCACAATAAAGTGGATGAATTAACTGCGCAAATACATGTAAACAGGTATGATATAGTCGGGATTACGGAGACATGGCTGCAGGGTGGCCAGGGATGGGAACTGAACATCCAGGGATATTCAGTATTTAGGAAGGACAGGCAAAAAGGAAAAGGCGGTGGAGTTGCATTGCTGGTTAAAGAGGAAATTAACGCAATAGTGAGGAAAGATATTAGCCCCGATGATGTGGAATCTATATGAGTAGAACTTAGAAACACTAAGGGGCAAAAAACATTAGTGGGAGTTGTATACAGACCCCCAAACTGTAGTGGTGATGTTGGGAATGGCATTAAACAGGAAATTAAAGATGCATACAACAAAGGAATATCTGTAATTATGGGTGACTTTAATCTGCATATAGATTGGGCAAATCAAATTAATAACAATACCATTGAGGAATTCCTGGAGTGTATACAGGATGGTTTTCTGGACCAATATGTTGAAGAACCAATTAGAGAACAGGCCATCCTCAACTGGGTATCGTGTAATGAGAAAGGAATAATTGGTAATCTAGTTGTGCAAGGCCCCTTGGGGATGAGTCACCATAGTATGATAGAATTCTTCATCAAGATAGAGAGTGATATAGTTGATTCTGAGACTAGGGTACTGAATCATAATAAAGGAAGCTACGATGCTATGAGACGCGTGTTGGCTATGATGGATTGGGAAATGTTACTTAAAGGGATGATGGTGGATAGGCAATGGCAAGCATTCAAAGAGCGCATGGGTGAACTGCACGTTAACTGTGCTCCTTTCCACAGATGCTGCCAAACCTGCTGAGTTTTTCCAGGTATTTTTGCTTTTGTTTTCGATTTCCAGAATCCACAGTTTTTTGCTTTTATCTAATTGTTTATTCCTGTCTGGTGCAAAGTAAAACAGGAAAGGTGGCCAAACCATGGCTTACAAGGGAAATTAGAGATAGTATTAGATGCAAGAAAGAGACATACAAATTGGCCAGCAAAAACAACAGACCTGAGGATTGGGAGCAGTTTAGAAATCAGCAAAGGAGGACCAAGAGATTGATTAAGAAGGGGAAAATAGAGTACGAGAGTAAGCTTGTGGGGAACAGAAAAACTGACTGTAAAAGTCTTTATAGGTATGTGAAGAGAAAAAAATTGGTGAAGACAAATGTAGGTCCCTTACAGTCAGAAACAGGGGAATTTATAATGTTGAACAAAAAAATGGCTGACTAACTAAATACATACTTTGGTTCTGTTTTCACAAAGGAGGACACAAATAACATACCAGAAATGTTGGGGAACACAGGGTTTAGTGAGAGGGAAGAACTGAAATAAATCAGTTTTAGTAGGGAAATGGTGTTGGGAAAACTGATGGGATTGAAGGCTGATAAATCCCCAGGGCCTGATAATCTACATCCCAGAGTACTTAAGGAAGCAGCCCTAGAAATAGTGGATGCATTGGTGGTCATCTTCTGAGATTCTACAGACTCAGGAACAGTTCCTACAGATTGAGGGTAGCTAATGTAACCCCACTATTTAAGAAGGAAGATAGAGAGAAAACAGGGAATTATAGACCAGTCAGCCTGATGTCGGTAGTGGGGAAAATTCTAGAGTTCATTATGAAAGATTTAATAGCTGAGTACTTAGAAAGCAGTGGCAGAATCGGACAGAGTCAACATGGATTTACGAAAGGGAAATCATGCTTGACAAATCTACTGGAATTTTTCGAGGAACTTGTAACTAGTAGAGTTGATGAGGGGCAGCCAGTGGATGTAATTTATTTGGAATTTCAGAAGGCTTTTGACAAAGTCCCACAGAAGAGATTAGCGTGTAAAATTAAAGTGCGTGGGATTGGGAGTAGTGTATTGAGTTGGATAGAAAAATGGTTGGCAGACAGGAAACAAAGAGTAGGATTAAATGGGTCTTTTTCCGAATGACAGGCAGTGACTAGTGGGTTACCACAGGGATCGGTGCTGGGACTCCTGCTATTCACAATATATATTAATGATTTAGATGAGGGAACTAAATGTAATATCTCCAAATTTGCAGATGACACAAAGCTGGGTGGGAGGGTGAGCTGTGAGGTACATGCAGAAATGTTTCAGTATGATTTGGACAAGCTGAGTGAGTGCACAAATGCATGGCAGATGCAGTATAATGTGAATAAATGTGAGGTTATCCACTTTGGTAGCAAAAACAGGAAGGCAGGTTATCCGAATGGCTATAAATTGAGAGAGGGGAATGCGCAACGAGCCGTGGGTGTCCTTGTACACCAGTCGCATGCAGGTGCAGCAGGCGGCAAAGAAGGCAAATGGTTTGTTGGCCTCTATAGCGAGAGGATTCGAGTACAGGAGCAGGGATGTCTTGCTGCAATTATACTAGGCCTTGGTGAGACCACACCTGGAATATTGTGTGCAGTTTTGGTCTCCTTATCTCAGGAAAGATGTTCTTGCTATGGAGGGAGTGCAGTGAAGGTTTACCAGATTGATTCCTGGGATGGCGGCACTGACATATGAGGAGAGATTGAGTCGGTTAGGATTATATTCGCTGGAGTTCAGAAGAATGAGGGGGGGATCTCATAGAAACCTATAAAATTCTAACAGGACTAGACAGGGTAGATGCAGGAAGGACATTCCCAATGGTGGGGGAGTCCAGAACGAGGGGTTACAGTCTGAGGATACGGGGTAGACCATTTAGGACTGAGATGAGGAGAAATTTCTTCACTCAGAGATTAGTTAGCCTGTGGGATTCACTACCACAGAAGGTAGTTGAGGCCAAAACATTGTATGTTTTCAAGAAGGAATTAGATATAGCTCTTGGGGCAAAAGGGATCAAAGGATATGGGGTGAAAGCAGGAACAGGCTATTAAATTCGATGATCAGCCACGATCATAATGAATGACACAGCAGGCTCGAAGGGCCGAATGCTCCTGTTTTCTATGTTTCGCATACTGACCCTCCGACAGTGAGGCGCTCCCTCAGTACTGACCCTCCGACAGTGCAGCGCTCCCTCAGTATTGACCATCCGACAATGCGGCATTTGGGTGGGGGCTGGAGTCGATGTTGAGGACCCCCCCAGGGCAACTCCCTCCCAACTGTATATCACTGTGCCACCACCTCTGCTGGGTCTGTCCTGGCGGTGGGACAGGACATAACCAGGGATGGTGATGGTGGTGTTTGGGACATTATCTGTAAGGTTAGGTCTAGTGAACTTTCACTGCACTCTAGGCAAGTATATACCTTCTTTGGTAAGGAGACCAAAACAGGTGTAGACTCAGGTGTGAATTGGCAGGTGCAATTTAATACACAAAAGTGGCCTGACATTTGTCTGACTGCTGCTTGATCAGTCTGAGACAGCTCCCCCAATTTTAGCACAAGCCCCAGATATTAGTAAGGAGGACTTTGCAGGATTGACAGGGCTGATTTTGCCCTTGTTGTTTCCGGTGCCTAAATCAATGCTGAATGGTCCATCCGGTCTCATTCTTTACAGGCTTTGTAGCAATTTGATACATTTCACTGGGCATTTAAGAATTAACCACATTGTTGTGGGTCTGGAGTCACACGTAGACCAGAACAGACAAGGCAAGGACAGCAGATTTGCTTCCCAAAAGGATATTGGTGAAGCAGATGGGTTTTGACTACACAATGGTCATCATTAGACTTTTAATTCCAGATTTTATTGAATTCAAATCCCTGGTGGGATTTGAACCCGGGTCCCCTGGGTCTCAGGAATACTAGTCCAGTGACCACTATGCCACCACCTCCGCTATGGAGTCATGGGGTCACTCACTGCAGCATGGTGTCACTCATTCCAACCTCTGTATCATCAATAAACTTGGATACATGACACTTAGTTCATTTGTATAAGCCACTGATATCGATAATTAGGTAAGGCCCAAATACTGATCCTTGCAGTGCCCCACTAGTTACAACCTGTCAACCTGAAAATGTCCTGTTCATTCCTAGTCTGTTTTATGTGCATTAACCAATCCTCAATCCATCTCACCTCCCATGAACCCTAATTTTATGTAATAACCTTTTTTGCAGCACCCATTGAATGCATTCTGAAAAAATACAAAACATCAGCTGGTTACAATTTGGAAAAACTCTCAGGTTTATCAAAGTGTTTGACAAATCAATGTTGATTCTGCTGAAAGATATCATGGATTTCTAAGAGACTGTTCTCACATCCCTGATGATAATTCGAGCATTTTCCCCAATTCTCATGTCAGACTAATTAGTCCTGTTCCCTGATTTCTCCCTCTGTCCTTTCTTAATAACAGGGTTACATTTGTTACCTTCCAATCCTGGAGAACGCTGTAGGATCTAGGAAATTCTAGAAGATCAAACCAATGCATCCACTATCTCAGCCCACTTGATTAGCACCCCAACCACTACCTTGAACATTCACTCCTTGCATCCACTGCTGCACAGTTGTATGGCAAAACAGGCTCTAAGGGCTGAATGGTCTATTTTAGCTCATTTTTCTTATGTTTACTGATTGCATAGTTCCATTCGCAACTCTTCAGATAATGAAGTAGCCCATAGATGCGGCAGCAAGACCTGAACAACATTCTGGCTTGGGCTGATAAATGGCAAGTAATATTCATGCCACACTGGTGCCCGGAAAATGAACACCACCAAGGCAGACACTAACCCTCGACATTCAATGGTATTACCGTCACTGAATCCCCGACTATCAACATCCTGGGGGGGGAGGGGTATTACCATTGACCAGAAACTGAGCTAGCCATATAAATGCTGTGGCTAAAGAGCAGGTCAGAAGCTGGGAATCCTGCAGCGAGTAACTCACCTCCTGACTTCCCAAAGACTGTCCACCATCTACAAGGCACAAGTCAGCACAGTACAGTTGCAATGAGCACCTTGACAAAATGCACAGCAACAGCTCATCAAGGCTTCTTGAAAAGCACCTCTAAAATGTGAGTCTTTTAAAAAGCTCATGAAGGGTCTGTGAAGTTGAGTTCAGGCTGACAAGAGCTGTTTGGCACTGTTTCAATACCTGGAGAGAAGACCAGGCCCTATTCCAGCTCAAAGATAGTGCAAAAATGAAAGACCTTCAGCTCATTCTCATGGAGACTCTCTCCAGTACTGCCTTTAGCAATCTAGAAAATTCTGTTGCCAGACATAGATTTGTGGGCAAATGGGCTTTCGTGGACACACCAACCGCGATGAAAACAAGCAGAGAATCAAGAAAGTGAGCTTTGAGAGAGGAGAGGGGCACTGCAGGTCAAGTATAACCAGACACACACACTGTGCCTTAAAAGGTGAGGGTACGGATGCTCAGGAGCTCAATGCCCTCACTCCAACAGCAAGCTCGCAACCACCTGCCTGTATAATCAGTATGGAGACTTGACATCACAACAAGCTGACACCCATTTCAGCAACATACCCACCAAAACATTTGCTCAAGTTCGTCTGTTTGTCAATGAAAACCTTGGCAGAAACGACATTTCCGAAAGGCATAAACATCTGGAGCAGATCCTGATCTCCAAATTCCTGGGGCAGATGGTATATAAACAGATTGCCTCCCTCTGGTCCTAATGGGGAGGGAGAGAGAGAGTGAGAGACACAGAAAAAGGAGGGGCAGGAGCACGCGCGTGCGCCAGGGGTGGGGAAAGTGCAGTTTACACAATGATGAACTACCTTGTACTATCAAGATATAAATGCAGAGAATTCATCATGGAGCAACTCAACAAATAAGGCGACAGTCCACGGAGAACAGGTTCTGCAATGTCAGACCTCAGCTCTTCAGACCCCCCCCACCACCTCACCCACCCCCTCCCCTACACTGCGCACAGACTCCTGAGGACCATCCTGGATTTCAGGCACAAAGGTTTGCCTGGTGGGATGGCGTCCAGAGCCTAGCGGGACGGCGCTCGGAGCCTGGCGAGATGGCGCCCGGAGGCTGATGCTGCTCATGCTTACCTTCCTTCTGACTCCCTGCTGCACTCAGGCTCTGCTGACTAAGAAGACTCTGGTTGTAGAGGGAAGGGAGAGCTGCAGCTGCATACTGCTGGATCCCTGAGTATGCTTGTGTCAGAGCATCCATTGCACTGCCTGTACCATTTGACAGACCCCCCGTTCCAAGGCCTCCGTTCAAAGCTGCCATACCTGGGAACAATTTTGATCAAGGTCACTGCTCATATCAACTTTCAGAATCTGCTACACAAGTCAGTAGTGAAGAGGAACTGACCGTATCTGACCCAGTCCCACCCCTACATGAAAGCCTAAAATCATGTTAACCCCCACCACCCACCCCCAAATACACATAGGTTTGTGCCCAGCACCCCATCCCCACAAGTCTGGAGACTGAGCCAGAGTTCGCCCCTGCCCACCCTCCCAAACAATCCCCAAACTAAACGAACCCAAACCCCACTCCCACACCCATCTCACCAGACCCGAGCCCAAACCCCAGTCCCACACCCCCCTTCACAGGACCGGAGCCCGAACCCCACTCCCACACCCCCCTCACCCGACTGGAGCCCCAGCGCCCCCTCACCCGACTGGAGCCCCAGCACCCCCTCACCCGACTGGAGCCCCAGCGCCCCCTCACCCGACTGGAGCCCCAGCTCCACCTCACCCGACTGGAGCCCGTGCACCTCCACTCCCGACTGGAGCCCGAGCACCTCCACTCCCGACTGGAGCCCGAGCACCTGCACTCCCGACTGGAGCCCGAGCACCTCCACTCCCGACTGGAGCCCGAGCACCTCCACTCCCGACTGGAGCCCGAGCACCTCCACTCCCGACTGGAGCCCGAGCACCTCCACTCCCGACTGGAGCCCGAGCACCTCCACTCCCGACTGGAGCCCGAGCACCTCCACTCCCAACTGGAGCCTGAGCACCTCCACTCCCAACTGGAGCCCGAGCACCTCCACTTCCTAACCAGATAGCAGCCCAATCCTTCCCCCCAATCGGCAGACTGGAGCCCAACATCCTCCAGCCCAACTAACCCCCAATAACCCCCTCCACCTCCAGAAAGGAGCCTGAGGTATTCAGACAAGAACCCAACATTTATGTTCACTGAAACATACTCAATGTAGCTATTCTGCTGCACAAAGGTCTCCATTTTGAAATGTCATTATATTCTGATAAACCACTAAACATAAATGCACTGGTTCTGCTGCGTTTGTTAACTGACAGTGTCTGAACATTATAAGAACAGAGGAAGACACAGTTAACGTTTCCAGTCCGTATGACTCGAAACATTTACTCTGTCTTCCTCTCCACGGATGCTGTCAGACCTGAGTTTTTCCAGCTATTTTTGTTTTTGTTTCAGATTTCCACTATCTGCAGTATTTTGCTTTTATTTTATTATCAGAACAGATTTCCCTTCACCTGCTAAAGAGCTGACGTTGAGGCCTCCTGATGCCCCTGCCAGTGTCTGCAGTGCCCCCAGGGATGCCATCGGATTCACTGAGGAGGAATTTGTATTGCTGCTGCTTGTAGAACCTGCATAGGAAGAACGTGACAACCAAATAACAGACTGACCAACTTTAAACTGTCTGAACACACAATTCAAATGGGTGTAAAATAACCCGTCAATGTCTATGACTGCGCACACCAATGGCCAACAACAAATTTACTGTATGCAGAGAGGGGGGGCGAATTGCATCAGGAAACAGAGGCAATTCAGTATATAATTGAAATACTTGGATCTAACAGTGAGGAGTTTACAGGTTAAGAAACTGGGAATAGAAACCAAATGCACTGTTGGAGGGTCTAAGTACACCATGACATACATAGGCTATTTAAAACGGGATAAGCTAGTCAAAGTGTGAGAAATACAAGAATTAAGCATTTGCAGACAAGGTGTGCATGCAGGTAAAGTTTGTTAATGTTACAACATGATATTTTTATGCACAATTTTCATATTACCTGAACAGGTTAATGCACAGAGGGGACTGGAGCTGTGGGCAACTTGTTGGTGCACATGCCCCAACTGCTAAATGCACTCAGGAGATTACTGGCTATGATCAACGTCTTGATACCTGGGGCCATATTAATGCACTGAGGGCTGTGGGCAGGGTTTTGGTGCCCTTACCAAACCTTTTTCATGCACTCAGTGGAACTGGGTCCTAGTCACTGCACTGGTGACTTTATCTGAACAGGTTAATGACTTCAAGTGACCTCTGGCTCCGGTCAATGCATTGGTGCTCCTGATCTGAACTGGTTAATACACTCAGGGGGCTGGGCACACTGTCACTCAATCTCTCAGTCACAGCTGACAATGTTTGCGTTAGAGAATCAATTAGAAAAGGGATCTGCACATGGTGAGATACTAGGTACAAGTGTGCAGGAACCAGGGAGAGAAAAAGGATAACACGGGTGCCAGTTCACCAGAGGTTGAATGCAGACACTAGCTCTGCTTCCGACAAGTTCAATGTGCAAGACTGCAGAAGCGATGGGTGTACAGATCAAAACGGTTGGTGCACTGGGAACCCAACTGGAAAACCATTATTTAACATCAAGGGGCAAGCAAGAAGCTCAACTTGGCACAGGATGAGATATGCAGTATGGAAGGGCAAGTTCAGGCTCTCTAAGAGCAGCGAAGGAAAATTTTAAGGAACAGATCAAGGTTGTGCAGAGCGTGGAGCCCTTCCTTGCCAACAGGGAACAGGTGGTCACCTCCAACAACACAACCATGATGTGGCATCTTTTGGCTAATGTGTCAGCTTCCATAGTAGCACAATCGTCTCCCAGCAAAGGGCTGACAGCTGCAGTGAAAGATCTACCTACTTGACTCTGGAAAGCGAGAATGACACGAAGTTGTCTCTCTCTATATGGACAGCCTTACTTGAACCCTCTTTATGCAGCAGTGTACTGCAAATTGTTAGAAGTTGCTTATTAACTTCAGCAGCAACCTGGAAGGAACCACACAAACAAAATTTCAGAGCCCCAGTTACTTTAACAGCCATAGGTAAAGGAATCCACGTACTGCTCCAAAGTTGGAGTTGTGTTTACAGCAATTGGCAGATTTCAGTCATGGCTTCATTAGTGAAGCGTGGACATCTCACAAGGTTCTCCTCAATGAAGCTTATCAAGAAACAGGAACTTATTTGATTTCTGAGCAAAGGTCGAGGACTACAATTCCCAACATGCCCCTGCATGCGCTAATCAGGAGCAGGCTGTACATGTGCTGTTTGGCCTTATGAGATCTTCGGACTGGGACAAGAGCTCAGGGTGCCTATGTGAAGGAAAAAAGAACAGCGTCACAACCCAATTGGACCCAGGAGTGGGCACCATAACGAGAGGAGTCCCAGGACAGGGAGAAATCCCAGAGAGGTAAAAGGAGCCCAGGGAGAGGAGAAAGATGGGAGAAAGAGCCACCAGGAGAAGCCATCGGGGAGAGGAGCATAGAAAAGCTCCAAGCAGTAAAAATGCTGCGGCTGGCAGGCTTCAAGTAACGAGGGCTTGGGAGAGGGCGTGGGGAAGGTCGGTGACTGAATGTTGTGGGCCCCTTGGCAAAGGTAGCCCTTATAGAGCAGTGATGTTCTACTCGGCGTGCCTGAAGAGCTCAAGTGATGCCTGTGATTTGGTGCTGGAGTGCGGACTCAGGAGTCATGGGGAACATAATCTCGGGAGATGAGATTGAAACCCAGGTGAGCGGTCGTTGAGGCAGACCGAGTCAGCGTGACTTTTGGAGGGAATTCTGAAGCCAGATATTCAAAAGGGTAGAATGAAAACTTACAGTCCCTCATAAGGGAGACAGATTTTTAAAGAGATGGTGTAACTCACAGTGGATACTGAAGTCTGGGTGGGTTCCTGAGAAATCATTGGGATCTGTCTTGGTCACAGTGTGGTGTGTTCAACTATAGTTTGTTTGCTAATTCAAATGTACGTCATGTTAATTCTGGACATCAGAGTGTAAGGTATATATTGTAAATTGTTTTACTTTTCTGGCTTAGTATAGTAAAGTTTATTTTGTTTATTTATAACCCGTGGAATCTTGTGGCTTTATTCTCTTACTAAATACCTGGGATGTCAAATTTTGTCTATGTTAAACAAGAATTTACTGGTCCTGTCGAAAGATATGATTCTCATAATGTTATTGGAATTCATTGTAACATAGTGGTTACTGCGTCTATATGTGTGTGTGTGTGTGTGTGTGTGTGTGTGAGCGAGAGAGAGACTTAATTGGATTAAAGGCTGATGGTCTGAAGGCTTTGATGTATTAGAAGATGAGCTAGATTTGAAATGTTAACTAAGTAAACATAGGTGTCAAGGGAACATCTGTATTTTTAAATAAACCAGACTAGATTGTTTTCAAGAAAGGAAGTGAAATGTGTCACCTAGCTAGGTGAAGTTCAGAAACAGTGTGTTTATTTTTCCCCAAAGATTACTGGTAAAACTTAGTTCTATGAGAGTTTTATCAGAAAGGTAAAGCCCAAAGGCACAGGGAAACAATGGGAATTTGCATTCAAAGGGGAAAATATGTATAAAGGAGCGAAGGTTGTGTGTAAGGGTAAACATTTTAGGATCTAACAAGTGTGAAAAATTGTCAGCTTCTACACCTCAAAGTATTGAAGTTAAGGAAACTCACTTTGAATTGGATTGTCAGGGTAGCATGTTTCTTTGCCGGGGTCTTGTAAAATCTGTGCAAATTACTGTTGCTTTAATGAAAGTGTAACTGGGAGCCAGATTAAGTAGGGAATTTATAAGTTATTATATTAATTTGTAGACATATGTATGTGCTTAAACTTATTTCTCTTATTAATAAGTGTTTAATCTAGATTTGTAAAAACCTATAAGATTTGGTGGTCTTATTACTACTGAATTCGAGGCACACATCTCGAAATTTATACAAATTGCAAAACAAGTTGCAGTCGTTTCAAGTTTCCCTCTGGGATTTGAGCAGCTCAGCATTTACCATCCGCTGTGCATTAACATAGTTGGGGGCTCGTTGCAGGATTTATTTAAAATTCCTTGATTGGGTTGCAGTTGATGAATCTTAAGGGTACGAGTATGAGATTGCACTTCAAATTCCTGACTTGGTGTGAGGTTTTTTTGGAAGTAGTGAGGCTGCAATATGGCATTGGCAGTTCCTAAGACTTATCTAGGAGTTGAAGTTGTAACTTTGGCAGATTTACAAAAGGCAGCTAAAGTTAAGTTAATGGAATTGGCGGATAAATTACAATTAAGGTTACCTGTAGGGGCTAAGAAAGTGGATAAAATTTAAAGTATAGTACAGCATTTAAAGTTGGAAGTGATATCTGACACTAGTGAGTCACAGCTGGAGGCAGTGAGACTTCAGTTAGAAATGAAGAAGCTTGAACTTGAACAAGCAAAAGAAATGAAAAAACTTGAGCTAGAAGCAGCAGAAAATGAAAGGGCAGGGAAAGGACAGAAAAAGAAAAGGAAAGGGCATTTTAAAGGGAGCAAGAGGAAAGGCAGGAGAAAGAAAGGAAGATGGAACTGGAATTCAAAGCAAGAGAGGAAGATAAAGAAAAAGAGTCAAAGGAAAGAGAGAAGGAAAGTGAAAGGACATACCAGCTTAAAAGGCTGGAAGTTAAAAAAGAGATCTCAGATTCTGAGGAGAGTTCTGATGAGGAAAAATCCTTTAACCTAAAACCCAGTGGAGAGATACTTAAATTTGTACAAGCTCTTCCAAAGTTTGAGGAAAGAGATGTGTAAGCATTCTTTATTTCATTTGAGAAGGTAGCTAAACAAATGAAATGGCCACAGAAAAAGTGGACATTGTTGTTACAATCCAGGTTGGTAGGTAGAGCACATGAGATTTATGCTTTGCTATCAGAAGAAATGTCGGTGAACGATGATGTGGTAAAAAAAAAGGCTAATTTGAGTGCATATGAGTTGATTCTTGAGGCATACAGGCAGAAATTTACGAATATGAGAAAACAGCCTGGGAAAGCTCATATTGAGTTTGAAAGAGCAAGACATAGCAATTTTGACCGGTGGATACGGGCATTAAGGATAGAGACAACATATGCAGCTCTTAAGAGGGGTAATTCTTTTGGAAGAATTTAAAGATTTAATTCCTTCAGTTACAATAACTCGTGCAGTAACAGAGGGTTGAAACGGTAAAGTTCAAAGACAGATGAATTAAAACTTGATGGGCTTCAAGTATCAAAAGTCTCTAAGTGCTTTGGGAAATGCCTTGAGCAGGAAAAGGAACTGCCGATGAATCAGAATAGTTGCTTGAATGCAGAGTTAAAAACCAAGAATGATGAACTGTTAGAACTTTGTTGCAAAAAAAATGAAATTCTTGAACTCCGATGCAATCTGGAGAACAAAAAGAATGAGATGTGTGGTATGGAAGAGCAGATTCAGACTCTAAAAGCAGCTAAGGAAAATTTTAAGAAACAGATTGAGCATAAGAATTAGGAGCAGGAGTAGGCAATTCAGCCCTTCGAGCCTGCCCCGCCATTCAATACTATCATGGCTGATCTCATTTCAGCCTCAACTCCAATTTCCCACCCTATCCCCATAACCTTTCAACCCTGTTACCAATTAAAAATGTCTATCTCCTCAAATTTATTCAGCGTCGAGGCATCCACTGCATCCTGAGGTAGAGAATTCCACAGATTCGTGACCCTTTGAGAAAAGTAATTCCTCATCTCTGATTTAAATCTACCATCCCTTAGCCTAAAACTATGGCCTCTTGTTCTAGAATGCCCCACAAGAGGAAACATCCTCTCCACGTCTACTTTGTCTATCCCCTTCAGCATCTTATATACCTCAATTAGATCTCCTCTCATCCTACTAAACTCTAGCAAGTATAGGCCTAAACTGCTCAATCTCTCCTCATAAGACGAGCCCCGCATCTCTGGAATCAATCTTGTGAATTTCCTCTGAACCACCTCCAATGCAACTACATCCTTCCTCAAGTAAGGGGACCAAAGCTCTGCACAGTACTCCAGGTGCGGTCTCACCAGTGCCTTGTACAGTTGCAACAACACTTCCCTATTCTAACGAGTAAATGGAATGAGTCTAAAGAGTAGTCAGCCGTCATGTAAGAACAATTCCGAAATGAACTGACTGCCCATGTGGAGTTGTCAAGTTTGTCTAAGGGTTTCACAGATGACTCTGAAACAAAGGCAACTGAACTCAGGAGCAGTTGCTAAGCTTAATAAAAAGATTAGTAACCTTGGAAAATGAGAGAGTAAACAAAGTGGAGATGAGGGCTCTATTTCTCAAGCGTCAATGAGAAAAACATGAACTTGTGCAGAAGATTGTGGCACATCTCTTGGATAAACCAGAAAATGGCTTGAGAGAAGGGAAAAAAACTCCCTCGGTGCTAAATAATAAAACACCAAAGTCTGTTATGGAGGAAGTGAGTGGAGATAATTTAGAAGCTGGTTGTCAATCAGAATTACACACTTTCTGAAGCAAACTTAAAGGACCCATTGAAGGCTTGTTTCCATCAACAGAGAAGAGTAAGAAAAGCCCCGTGTTCTTCTATATTAAAGTTGAGAAACCAAAGCAAAAGTCATTTGTATCATTCCTATGTGAAGAAGTAAGACTGCCAGAGTACCAGAAAGATTGAGAACCCATGGTACAAAATAAAAATACAAGCTGGTCAAGGTGGTTCTACAGAAAACTTTAATGTATCTTTACTACCTTTGGTTGACTATGATTATGGTGGGAAAAAAAAGTAATTGTTGATAATCTGCCCAACGTTTATTAAAGAAAGGGTGGAGGAGAAAAAAATTACAATAATTCTATGATGTTAGAATCCTTCTAATCCTATTTGCTTTTGTTTGGGTTTCGCCTTTATATTATAATACAGTGTAATTGTGGACAAGATTAAAAATTTACCTATATAATGTGTAAGAAGCTATTTGTTAGAGGTTATGATGATCAGAACTTCTTGTATTTTCAAAGCCATTGTAAAGAAACCTTCATAAGGATGAAGCCTTCTTGCTTTATTTCTCCCAAGGGTTAAGGTATCAAAGAGTAGGAACCTGTCCTGACATGACCTGGAAATTTCCGTATGTGCTCGAATTGGGAGCGAGCTGCAAATGCTGTTGGAATCATCTCTTTTTAAACTGGATTTTACTTCTTAAAATATGGAAGGACATTGGAGGGTGCCCAGAGTTTTTTTTTTAAAAAGGCTCATAAGCTGATCTTGGAACTGTCAACAAGCAGGCCTCTTCCAAGAAATGACCCCAGTTATATGGTACGCGAGGAATTGTTTGTTTGTTTGAAATGCAAAGCACTTTAATTAACGAAGAGTTGGAAGGCAAAAAGGCAATCACATCGCAGAGGCAAACCTTAAGTTTGAACCTGTGGGTTGATTTCAGTCGTGCTGGGCAAAGGATGAGAACAGAAGGCTGACTAGCTCTCTCTCCCCCTCTGCTTTGTGAAACTGTGTGTGGTTCTTGGCCTGTCGCCAGATAATTCTATTTGCGCGTAGTTTGCCTTCTAAATTTGAAACTTTGTAGCTGAGACAGGAAGAATTGGTCCAGCTATGCTCTTCTCTATGCTGAAGCATCATTGGTGAACTTCCCGACATTTGCTGGGCCCAGTCTTCATCAGAGGGAGCTTCAAACCAACAGCCTTGAACCTCTGTAAACTTTATTTTTGCTTTTCTTTCTAAGAAAGTTTTTTTGTTCCATCCACCCGGCTCTGTAGAGGCGATCTGTGTCTCTTTTGTTCGTCTGTGTATTGTTATGAAAGTATGATAATTTTCATAATATTTTTCTGGTTTTTTTGTAAAGTAGTTTTATGGGTGTGAGTATAGATGGCTCTGTCTATGTGATTTAATTGCATTTGGAGTCAGGGTGACCACAAGCTTGGAATTTTCATAAGAAGCTCAGTGTAGAAATGTTTTTGAAATGCTAATGAGTAAACATGGATGCTGGCTTAGCATGTTCGGTGTGAAGGGAATTTGAATTTTTAGATTGAAGGGATTGTTTGGATTTCAAAGGGATGTTTGTCAGTTTACAACTAACCAGGTAAGCAAGGCTAAGGTAATTTTCCTAAAGGTTACAGACAATATTGAAAGTTTTTATTTTGTGGGAAAGATACGATTCCAAAGACATATGGGACAATAGAATTTACATATTAAAGAGTGATAAATACATAAAAAGGAGAATGAAAGGCTATGTGAGGTGAGATCCATGTCATATCTAACAGGAATGTGCGTGAAACAGCCTTCAAGAAGCCTCTAACCATCTGTGCATAAATCAGCTGAGTCCAGTAACTGAAGTTGGGGAAAACCAGTTGGAATTCCACTGTCAAGTGGGTACTGTGATAACTTGGTTTTGTTTTTAAATCCAAAATCTATATTGGACTGTTGCCTTCAAGGGAGCGTCTAACTGTCAGTCAAGTTAATTAGGAACCTTAGGATTTATTATAGTATTAAGTAACTGTAATCTTATGTATGTGTTTGAAATCTTTTATTTTGTTATTAAATATTTTAATTTGATTTTTAAAATCTCAGTTTTAGTGGACGCATTACTTCTGAATTCAGTGCACACATCTTCTCGTAATAAATACAAATTGCAAAACCGTTGTGATAGCATGGCCAAGTTTCCCTTGTGGATTTGGTCCTCCTGGCACATTTGATCTGCCATGTCATAACAAAATTGGAGGCTCTTTTTGGATATTTGAAATTCCTTGATTGGTTTGGAGTTGGTGAGTCTTAAGACTATGAGTACGAGAAGCACATTGAATTAAGTAGCTGATGTGAGGTGTTTTAAATTGGTGAGGTTGCAAAAGTGGCTTTATCCAAGGCTAAAACCTTTTTGGAAGTAGACAATATAACTCTGATGGGGTTACAAAAAGTGTCTATGGGTAAGTTAACAGATTTGGCAGATAAATTGCAGTTGAGGTTACCTGTAGGGGCAAAGAAAGCAAAGCTGAAGTGATAGCACAGCATTTAAAGTTAGAAGCGATACTTGACGCTACTGAGTCACAGCTGGAGGTAGTGAGACTTCAGTTACAAATGAAGAAGCTTGAACCTGAATGGAAACAATGGAAGTGAAAAACTTGAATTACAGACAACAGAAAATGAAAAGGAAGAAGAGAGAGTATTTCAAAGAAATGAAAATGCGAAAACTTGACTTCCAGAGGGAGAAATTAGCAGTGGAATAAAGAAGGGGAGAGAGAGAGAATTAAGTTTAATTAAAAAGCTTAAAATGTTGCAAGTTCAAAAAGAGGTCTCAGATGCTGAGGAAGGTTCTGACGTGGAAATAACCACCTCCAGTCTAAAGCCCAGTAAGGAGATGTTTAAATTTGTACAAGCTCTTCTGAAGTTTGAAGAAAGGGGTGTAGAGACATTCTTTATCTCATTTGAGAAGATAGCTAAACAGATGAAATGGCCACAAGAAATCTGGACATTGGTTTTACAGTCTAGGTTAGTGGGTAGAGCTCATGGGGTTTATGCTTCACTGTCAGAAGTAGTATTGGTGGATTACGATGCAGTAAAAGCAACTATTTTGTGTGCATATGAGGTGATTCCTGAGGCATAGGAGCAGAAATTTGGGAATATAAGGAGATAGCCTGGTCAAACTTATATTGAGTTTAAAGAGTAAAATGAAGTAATTTTGACTGGTAGATACAGGCATTACAAGTTAGAGAGAACATATGCAGCTCTTAAAGAAGTAATTCTTTTGAAGGAATTTAAAGATTCAATTCCTCAGGTAGTGAGATCTTATGTGGAGGAACAGAGGGTTAAAACAGTAAAACAAGCAGCAGAGATAGCTGATGATTATGAGTTAGTTCATAGAGGTGAACCTCTTTTCCATCAGCTCTTTAAATCAGAGAAGGATAGATAGTGGGAAGGTGAAAGGAATGTAAGTCGTCAGGGAAGAGAGAAGGAATAGTTGGAAATTCTCAGCAAGTCTTTTCTCAGGCTGAAAAAAAAGGCGCTGAGGATAGAAATGACACTCAAAAATTGAGGTGTTTTCATTGCAATAAGATTGGGCACACAAAGTCAATGTGTTGGAGACTACAGGGAAAATTACAGGGATGCAAAAAAGTTCTGGAAGTAAAAGTATTGTGGGTTCTGAGGTTCAGGCACAGCAAAACCAATGGTTTGTGTACAAGTAAAGCAGGAAGAATCAGTGATAGGTAAAGAAGTAGGAATGTGTTCACAATTTACCCAAGAAAGTTCCGAAGACCAGGTTGCAGAAATATTTACTGATTTGTATGTGAAAGGGAAGTCTTTCCATGTATGCAGGGTGGAGCAGGTATAGATATTTAACAATTTGAGACACACAAGGGCTAGTCAATCCTTAATGTTGTGGGATTAGTGACATTTGTTGTTTAGAAAGAGTGTTGCAGGAAAAGGAGATAAGTGGAGCTATGTAGATACTAAACCTATTCCATTGTGGAAGGTAAATCTAAAAAGTGGAAAACAGGTGAGATGATTGTTGGAGTAATGGAAAAATTGCCCATTGCAGGTGTTCAATTTATTTTAGGCAATGATATAAATGGGTCACAGATGTGGGTGATACCTATGGTAGTTGAGCAGCCTGTGGAGGTACATTCAGCAGAGGTGTTGCAGAAAGGACACCCTGGATTGTTTCCAGGTTGTGTAGTAACGAGGTCACAGGCTCAGCTTGAAAGAGGATGAAGAGGAAGTTAAAAGGCAGGGAAAAGGAGTTGAAGTTCAATTAGCTGATACTACCTTTGATGAAATTGTTCAGGGAGAGAGAATGGAAGAAAACGAAGCTGAAGTGTTTAGTTCCGTTGGTAGAGTTACAACAAAAAGATCCATGAATAAGGCAGTTATATCAGACAGTTTGCTCAGAGACAGAAGCAGACTGTATTCCAGAACGTTATTCCCTTAAGGATGTTGTATTAATGAGGAAGGAGGCCATCTCACGTTTCAGCAGGTGAAAAATGGACCGAAGTGCATCAGATAGTTATATCATCTGGATACAGAAATGAGATACTGAGAGTAGCTCATGGAATTCCAAAAGGGGAACATTTAGGGATTAGGAAGACTCAGTTAAAAATACAAAAACATTTCCATTGGCCTGGGTTGCAAGAAGATGTAGTCAAATTCTGTAGAACATGTCACACGTCAGGCGACAGGGAAACCTCAAGCAGTAATTAAACTGGCACCTTTAATTCTAGTTCAAGCATTTGAGGAACCTTTTACTAGGGTCCTGAATGATTGTGTAGTGCCCCTCCCTGAGACTAAAAGTGGAAAACAGGACTTGCTGACAATAATGGATGTGTCTATAAGGTTTCTGGAAGTGATACATTAGCGAAATATTACAGTAAAGAGAACTGTGGAACAGTTGACTAAATCTTTTTTTTACAAGATATGGTTTGCCAAAAGAAATGCAATCAGATCAGGGTTAAAATTTTATGCCGCAGCTGTTTAAGGGAGTAGTGAACAGTTTAGGGATAAAACAGTTTAAGTTAACAGCTTAACATCCTGAATCACAAGGGGCTTTGGAAAGATGACATCAAACTTTAAATACTATGATGAGGGCTTACAGTCCACAGGATTGGGATGGGGAATTCCATTCTTGTTATTTGCTATTAGGGATCATCCTATTGCACTGACCAGATTTAGTCCTTTTGTTATAGTCTATGGTCACGAGGTAAGGGGGCCACTGAAATTGATTCATGAGAAATTGGTGAGTCAAAATTCAGAAACTACTCTCCTGGATTATGTAACAAAGTTCAGAGAAAGATTGAACAGAGCATGTGAGTTAGCTCTGGAACATTTAAAGATATCAGAGCAAGGGATAAAAGCAAAGGCAGGCAAGGAAAGCTACAACTCGTAGTTTTGTTGCTGGGGCAAAAGTGTTAGTTTTGTTACCAGTATTGGGTGAATCATTAAAGGCAAGGTTTGAAAAGAAACTGAGTGAAGTAAATTATTGAATAAAAACTCCCGACAGAAGAAAGGAGCAGACATGTGTCATGTAACTATGCTTAAAAAGTACTTTGGAAGAGGACCAAAAGGAGATATTAGTAGTGGTAGATAAGGGGAAATAAGTAGAAATGAAGAATTCTAAAACTGATTTTCCTCGAATTAAAATGGAGGAGGGGGTACTTAAAAATTTAAATGAAACAGAGTTACCTTCCAGACAAATATAAAAGTAAAAAGCTATTGCAGTCATACAAAGCTATTTGTGGGAATAAGCTGGAGAGGATAAATTTAGCTACACATGATATAAATGTTGTGATTCATTTTCAATAAGGCAACATCCTTATAGATTAAGTCCAAAGTTATCACAAGTACAGGAAGAAATTGAATTCATGCTTCAAAATGACATATTTGAGTCTAGTTGCAGTAACTGGAATTTGCCTATTGCGATGGCACCAAAACTGGATGGGACAAATAGACAGCTTGTGAATTATCGAAAGGTGAATGCAGTGACAAAAGCGGATTCATAAACTATACCATGGTTGGAAGATTGCATTGACAAAGTGGGGCAATCAAAGTTTATCACAAAGGTTGACTTATTGAGAGGATATTGGCAAGTACCATTCTCGGAGAGAGCAAAAGAAATATCAGCTTTTGTGATGCCAGATGGACTATAGCAGTTTAAAGTCATGATATTTGGTATGAAAAACGTACCAGCAGCAATTCAAAGACTGACAAAGTAATGACAGGGTTGAGCAATTGCGCTGTTTATACTGACGACTTGATAGTTTTCAGTCAAACGTGGGAGGAGTATTTACAACAACTGTTTAATCGACTACAAGAAGCTAATTTGGTGATGAACTTGGCTAAAAGTGAGTTTGAAAAAATGTAAGTTACGTATCTAGGCAATACCATTGGAAATGGTAAGGTGCCTGCGAGAGATGTGAGAAGTTTTGACATTGCTGGGCATGAGTGGGTTTTACCAAAAAATTATGCCAAATTTTAGCAGTGCAGTTGCTCCATTGACTGAACTATTAAAAAAGAACAAGTTTCAATGTACACAGGAGTATCAGACGGCATTTGACAGTTTGAAAACTGCATTGAGTGCTACACCAGTTTTGGCAGGACCCAATTATGCCAAGAAATTTAAGTTGGCCTTTGATGCAAGTGATATAGGCATTGGGGCCGGACTGTTACAAGAAGCTGAAACTGGGGTTGAGAAGCCTGTGGGGTATTTTTCACCAAAGCTGAATGTATAACAGAGAAGATATTCACGATTGAAAAGGACACTCTGGATCTGGTGTTAGCATTGCAGCATTTCGAGGTTTATGTTGCAAGCAATTCGTCAGAAACAATTGTCTATTCAGAGAACAATCCTAAAAATTTCTGGACAGATTTCAAGACCGAAGTACAAGGCTGTTCAGATGGAGTTTATTACTGCAATCATTTGATTTACAGATTGTACATGTGGCTGGACAAGAAATTGCAAACACATTGTCGAGAGTTTACAGCTCAAAGAGACTGAGCATTTAAACCAGGACACTGACTGAAATGACCTCTGTTAATACCAAGGATTTGTGTATATCTTATGTTAATGCATCCAATTTGCAATGTAATAGTTTGGGTACATAGATATGTAAAGTAAGTAATGTAAGGTGGGTTGAGAAAATAAAGCTGTCTTTTGAAATTATGATGGTTCATTTGTCCATAAGGATGGAGGTGTTACAAAAGTATAATACTTTTCATAATATATTCCTGGTTTGCAGTAAAGTAGCTTTGTGGGTGTGAGCGTAGATGGGTCTGTCTGTGTGATTTAATTGTACTTAGAGTCAGATAGACTGCAAGTTTGGAATTATCAAAAGACGCTAGGTGTTGAAATGTGTTTGAAATGCTAATAGATAAACATGGATGCTGCCTTAACATGTAAGGTGTGAAAGGAATTTGCATTTTTAGATAAGTGAAGGGATTGTTTGGATTTCAAAGAGATATTAGTCAGTTTCAACTAGCCAGATAAACAAGGCGAAGGAGTGTTTATTTTTCTCAGAAGATACTGACAATATTGGCAACTCCAGAATCACACAGTGCAGAAGAGGCCCTTCGGCCCATTGAGTCAGCACCAACACGTGAGAAACACCTGACCTACCCACCTAATCCCATTTACCAGCACTTGGCCCATAAACATGAATGTTATGACGTGTCAAGTGCTCATCCAGATACTTTTTAAAGGATGTAAGGCCCTCCCAGGCAGCGCATTCCAGACAATCACTGTCCTCTGGGTAAAAAAGTTTTTCCTCACATCCCCGCTAAATCTCCTGCCCCTCACCTTCAACTTCTGTCCCCTCGTGACTGACCCTTCAACTAAGGGGAACAGCTGCTCCCCATCCACCCTATCCTCATTATCTTGTACACCTCGATCAGGTCGCCCCTCAGACTTCTCTGCTCCAACGAAAACAATCCAAGTCTATCCAACCTCTCTTCATAACTTAAATGTTTCATCCCAGGCAACATACTGGTGAATCTCCTCTGCACCCTCTCCAGTGCTGCACACAGTACCCCAGCTATGTCCTCACCAAGGTTAGTTGTAGGAGACAGAGGATGATGACAGAAGGCTGCACACAGTACTCCAGCTGTGTCCTCACCAACATGGCCTCCCTACTTTTGTAATCTATGCCTCGATTTATAAAGGCAAGTATCCCAAATGCCTTTTTCACCACTCCACTAACATGCCACTCCGCCTTCAGAGATCTATGGACACACACGCCAAGGGCCCTTTGTTCCTCAGAACATCCTAGTGTCATGCCGTTCATTGAATACTTCCTTGTCAAATTATTCCTTCCAAAGTTTATCACCTCACATGTTTCAGGGTTAAATTCCACCTGCCACTTATCTGCCCATTTGACCATCCCGTCTATATCTTCTTGCAGCCCAAGACACTCAACCTCACTGTTAACCACCCGGCCAATCTTTGTGTCATCCGCAATCTTACTAATCCGACACCCCACATTATCTATGCTGTTTATATAAATGACGAATATCAGGGGACCCAGCACAGATCCCTGTGGTACACCACTGGACACTGGCTTCCAGTCACTAAAGAATCCTTCTGTCATCACCCTCTGCCTCCTACAACTAAGCCAATTTTGAATCCACCTTATCAAATTACCCTGTATCACATGTGCATTTGCCTTCTTTATAAGTCCCCCATGTGGGACCTGGTCAAAGGCTTTGCTGAAATCCATATAAACTACATCAACTGCACTACCCTCATCTATACACCGCGTCACTTCAAAAAATTCAATCAAATTTGTTAGGCATGACCTCCCTCTGACAAAGCCATGCTGACTATCCCTGATCAAACCTTGCCTCTCCAGGTGGAGATAGATTCTCTCCTTCAGAATTTTCTCTAATAGTTTCCCTGCCACTGATGTGAGACACCCTCCTGTTTTGAACCCACCCAGGATTACAGGTATTTCTGGGACATACGTTCCTCTGACTGCTGTTCTCGTCACATCCTGAAATCCACACTCATTGCCATGCACCGCCATATGAACACACTCGACCACTCCCTCCAGCAGCACCGGCGCACCCTATTTCTAAGCTGTCCTTGCCCCCAGTTTCATTTTATTCTTCATCTCATCCGACCCCTCAACAAGAAATTTTGTCTCTTTGTTTCAAAGCAACACAAGGCTCCAACAACTCATTGACACTAACGCCCAACCAGGACCCTCCACCTCTGCCCGTCCCTCTGTCCCCATCCCGTCTTCCAATCCCAGCCGTGTATTCGCCATACCTTCTGACCTTCCCCTCTCTGATGCTGAACGTTCAGTGCCCAGCGAAGTTCCCTGGCTTATCTCTACAACCCTTCTTAAATAGCAGAACCACATTAGCTGTTCTCCAATCCTCTGGCACCTCCCCCGTGGTCAGAGAGGAATTAAAAATTTAGGTCAGAGCCCCTGCGATCTCCTCCCTTGCCTCCCTCAGCAGTTTGGGGCACAATCATCCGGACCTGGAGATCTGTCCACTTTTAAGCCTGCTAACACTTCCAATACCTTGTCACTCCTTATATCAATTTGCTCAAGAATCTCACAGTCTCTCTCCCAGAGTTCCATACCTTCATCCTCATTCTCTTGGATGAAGACGGATGTGAAGTATTCTTTCAACACTCTAGTGATGTCCTCTGGCGCCACCCACAGATTGCCCCCTTGGTCCCCAATGGGCCCTACTCTTTCCCTAGTTATCCTCTTCCCATTGATATACTAATAGAATATCCTGGGATTTTCCCTTTTACCAGTCAGAGTTTTCTCATATCCCCTCTTTGCTCTCCTAATTGCTTTCTTAAGCTCCACCCTGCACTTTCTGTACTCCACTAATGTCTCTGCTGATTTGCTCCCCTTGCACCTGCTAAAAGCCTCTATCTTTTCCTTCTCATCATATCCTGAATATCTCTGGTCATCCATGGTTCTCTGGGTTTGTTACTCCTTCCTATCACCCTAGAGGGAACATGTACCCTCCCCATTTTCTTTTGAACACCGCCCACTGCTCTTCTGTAGATTTCCCCACAAGTAGCTGTTCCCAGTCTACCTTGGCCAGATCCTGCCTTATTTTATTAAAATCCGCTCTCCCCCAATCCAAAACATTTTTTTGCAACTTGTCTATTTCTTTGTCCATAACAAACTTAAATTGTACTATGTTGTGGTCGCTATCACTAAAATGCTTCCCCACCACCACCTCAGCCACCTGTCCGGCTTCAGCCCCCAGAATTAGGTCCAGCACTGCGCCGTCCCTTGTTGGACCGTCAACATATTGATCTAAAAAGTTCTCCTGTACACATTTCAAGAAACCCACTCCATCCAAGCCCTTAACATTATGTCTATCCCAATTAATGTTGGGAAAGTTGAAATCACCTAATATAGAACAAAGAACAAAGAAAAGTACAGCACCGGAACAGGTCCTTTGGCCCTCCAAGCCTGCACTGATCATATTGCCCATCAACTAAAACATTTTGCACTTCCGGGGCCCGTATCCCTCTATTCCCTTATAATTATAATATTATAATAAAAATATAATTACCTTATTGTTATTGTTTTTGCACACCTCCACAAATTGTGCACATATTTGCTCCTCAATTTTCTGCTGACTATCTGGGGGTCTATAATAAACACTAATAATGTGGCTGCCCCTTTTCTATTCCTAAGCTCTACTCACAAAGATTCATTCGATGCCCCCTCCAAGATATCATGTCTCCTTATTGCTGTAACTGACTCCTTAACGAATAATACAAGGCCCCCTCCTCTTTTACCCCCTCCTGTCTCACCTGAAGATTCTATATCCTGGAATGTTGAGCTGCCAATCCTGCTCCTCCTTCAACCGCGTCTCTGTGATGGCTACTGTATCACAATTCCAGGTGTCAATCCTCACCATTAACTCATCCGTTTTACCTGTAATATTCCTGGTATTAAAGTAGAGGCCATCCAGCCTTGCCTTACTCCCTTGAAACTTTATGCAGCTGTACTCCCTCTGACTTGATTGTTTTACTGTATTATGAGGTGTCCCTATTCTGCTAACATTGTGCCCCCTCCCCCTGCCAAATTAGTTTAAACTCCTCCCAACAGCACTAGCAAAGATGTTTGTCCCACTCTAGTTCAGATGTAGACCGTCCCGCTTCCCCAGAAACGGTCCCAGTGATCCAGGAATTTAAAACCCTCCCTCCTGCACCAACTCTTAAGCCACGTATTCAGCTGTGCTATTCTCCTAATTCTGTGCTCGCTAGCACATGGCACTGGGAGTAATCCAGAGATTACAACTTGAGAGGTCTCGCTTTTCAGTCTACTGCCTAACTCCCTGAATTCTTGATGTAAGACCTCGTCCCTCTTTCTACCTATGTCATTGGTGCCAACATGTACAATGACCTCTGCCTTATTACCCTCCCCCTTCAGGATGCCCTGCAGCCGTTCAGTGACATCCCGGACCCTGGCACCAAGGAGGCAACACACCATCCTGGAGTCACGTTCACAGCCACAGTAGCGCCTATTTGTTCCCCTGACTATAGAATCCCCTATTACTATTGCTCTTCCTCCTCTCCTGTACAGACAGCGGTGGTTCCAGAAGCTTGGCTCTGTCTGAACTCCCTGGAGGAACCAGTGCCCTCATCAGCCTCCAAAATGGAATACCGATTTGCGAGCGGAACCCCAGGGGATTCCTGAACTACCTGCCTGTTTCTCTTGGACTGCCTGGTGGTCACCTATTCCTTTCTTTCCTGCAAGTTTTCATATTATGGGAAAGGTAACGTGCCAAAAACATATGGAACAAGCAAAGTAAAACTGTACCCATTAGCTGATGGCACAATGACTCGAGTGCCTTGTCATCAACTGTTTAATGCACTCAAGAACTGCGGCCCTGATCACTGGGTGACCTTACCTGAACAGGTCAGTGCACTCAGGGGACTGCTGCCTGTGGTCAATGCGTTGGTGCCTGGTGCTGTGTTCTGAGCTGCGCTTGCAGCTGCAGCCAGAGCAGCAAGGTTCTGTAACTGCATGGCATTCAGACCTGAAAGAAAAGGAGATGCTGTATTCTTGCAACATGAAGACCATTTGTATTTGGCTAATGTAGGACTCTGCTGGGGCCATGTGAAATGAATGCCGATATCTGGGGGAAATACTTCAGTCTTTCTATCGCCAGGTTCCCCCATGTAAAACATGTCACCTTCACCAGCAATGGAGAAGCACAGCCAGTGTGACACAAAATGGTCGCAGAAGCTAAACAGCAGTCTCAGATAACTATCCAAAGATATGCTTCTTGTGCACGCCTGGTCGGCCTGTAGGGCTATCAGCTTGGCCTGGCCTGCGCTTGGTTGGCCTGTCAGGCTGCCCTGGCCGGCCTGTCAGGTTGGTCTGGCCTGCATTTGATACAACAGTCATATTAGCCTGCATTCGACTGGCAGGTCACGTTGGTCTGTGTTTTAATCAGAATGTCTAGTTTTGTTGTGGCTGCTTGCAGTAGCGGATGAAAATTAACAAAGTAGAGGTACTCACCAGCCATGGGGTGCAAGTTGCTCAGCGCATTGAGGTTCCCAGAGGACGCTGTCTGCTGTAAGAGCTGCAAATAAAGCTAGACATTACACCGAAACAAAAACAGAGTGTGTCAGCAGTGCCCGGAATATCAGGGAATCAGAGAGAGAGAGAGGGAGGGCCGGCGCGGGGGCCGGAGGGAGGGCCGGCGCGGGGGGCCGGCGCGGGGGCCGGAGGGAGGGCCGGCGCGGGGGCCGGAGGGAGGGCCGGCGCGGGGGCCGGAGGGAGGGCCGGCGCGGGGGCCGGAGGGAGGGCCGGCGCGGGGGCCGGAGGGAGGGCCGGCGCGGGGGGCCGGAGGGAGGGCCGGCGCGGGGGCCGGAGGGAGGGCCGGCGCGGGGGCCGGCGCGGGGGCCGGAGGGAGGGCCGGCGCGGGGGCCGGAGGGAGGGCCGGCGCGGGGGCCGGAGGGAGGGCCGGCGCGGGGGCCGGAGGGAGGGCCGGCGCGGGGGGCCGGAGGGAGGGCCGGCGCGGGGGCCGGAGGGAGGGCCGGCGCGGGGGCCGGAGGGAGGGCCGGCGCGGGGGCCGGAGGGAGGGCCGGCGCGGGGGCCGGAGGGAGGGCCGGCGCGGGGGCCGGAGGGAGGGCCGGCGCGAGGGCCGGAGTGAGGGCCGGCGCGAGGGCCGGCGCGAGGGCCGGAGGGAGGGCCGGCGCGAGGGCCGGAGGGAGGGCCGGCGCGAGGGCCAGAGGGAGGGCCGGCGCGAGGGCCAGAGGGAGGGCCGGCGCGAGGGCCAGAGGGAGGGCCGGCGCGAGGGCCAGAGGGAGGGCCGGCGCCAGAGAGGGAGGGCCGGCGCCAGAGAGGGAGGGCCGGCGCCAGAGAGGGAGGGCCGGCGCCAGAGAGGGAGGGCCGGCGCCAGAGAGGGAGGGCCGGCGCCAGAGAGGGAGGGCCGGCGCCAGAGAGGGAGGGCCGGCGCCAGAGAGGGAGGGCCGGCGCCAGAGAGGGAGGGCCGGCACCAGAGAGGGAGGGCCGGCACCAGAGAGAGAGAGAGAGAGAGCCGGTGATAGAGCAATAGAGCCAGCGCGAGAGAACGAGCCAGCGCGCGAGAGAGAGAGAGCCGGCGCGAGAAAGAGGGAACGAGCCGGCGCGGGAGAACGAGCCGGCGCGGGGAGAACGAGCCGGCGCGGGAGAACGAGCCGGCGCGGGAGAACGAGCCGGCGCGGGGAGAACGAGCCGGCGCGGGGAGAACGAGCCGGCGCGGGAGAACGAGCCGGCGCGGGAGAACGAGCCGGCGCGGGAGAACGAGCCGGCGCGGGAGAACGAGCCGGCGCGGGAGAACGAGCCGGCGCGGGAGAACGAGCCGGCGCGGGAGAACGAGCCGGCGCGGGAGAACGAGCCGGCGCGGGGAGAACGAGCCGGCGCGGGAGAACGAGCCGGCGCGGGAGAACGAGCCGGCGCGGGAGAACGAGCCGGCGCGGGAGAACGAGCCGGCGCGGGAGAACGTGCCGGCGCGGGAGAACGAGCCGGCGCGGGAGAACGAGCCGGCGCGGGAGAACGAGCCGGCGCGGGAGAACGAGCCGGCGCGGGAGAACGAGCCGGCGCGAGAGAGAGCAAGAGAGAGAGAGAGCCAGCGCGAGAGAGAGAGAAAGAGAGAGAGAGCCAGCGCGAGAGAGAGAGAGATGCGCGAGAGAGAGAGCCAGCGTGAGAAAGAGAGAGAGCCAGCGCGAGAGAGAGAGAGCCAGCGCGAGAGAGAGAGAGCCAGCGCGAGAGAGAGAGAGCCAGCGCGAGAGAGAGAGAGCCAGCGCGAGAGAGAGAGAGCCAGCGCGAGAGAGAGCCAGCGCGAGAGAGAGAGAGAAAGCCAGCGCGAGAGAGAGAGCCAGCGTGAGAGACAGCCAGCGCGAGAGAGAGAGCCAGCACGAGAGAGAGAGAGAGTGAGCCAGCGCGCGAGAGAGAGAGCCAGCGCGAGAGAGAGAGAGCCAGCGCGAGAGAGAGAGAGCCAGCGCGAGAGAGAGAGAGCCAGCGCGAGAGAGAGAGAGCCAGCGCGAGAGAGAGAGAGCCAGCGCGAGAGAGAGAGAGCCAGCGCGAGAGAGAGAGAGCCAGCGCGAGAGAGAGAGAGCCAGCGCGAGAGAGAGAGAGCCAGCGCGAGAGAGAGAGCGAGCCAGCGCGAGAGAGAGAGCAGCACGAGAGAGAGAGAGAGAGCCAGCACGAGAGAGAGAGAGAGAGCCAGCACGAGAGAGAGAGCGAGAGCCAGCACGAGAGAGAGAGCGAGAGCCAGCACGAGAGAGAGAGCGAGAGCCAGCACGAGAGAGAGAGAGCCAGCACGAGAGAGAGAGAGCCAGCACGAGAGCCAGCACGATAGAGAGAGAGCCAGCGCGAGAGAGTGAGAGAGCCGGCGCGCGAGAGAGAGAGAGAGCCGGCGCGCGAGAGAGAGAGAGAGCCGGCGCGCGAGAGAGAGAGAGAGCCGGCGCGCGAGAGAGAGAGAGACAGCCGGCGCGCGAGAGAGAGAGAGACAGCCGGCGCGCGAGAGAGAGAGAGACAGCCGGCGCGCGAGAGAGAGAGAGACAGCCGGCGCGCGAGAGAGAGAGAGACAGCCGGCGCGCGAGAGAGAGAGAGACAGCCGGCGCGAGAGAGCCGGCGCGAGAGACAGAGAGCCGGCGCGAGAGACAGAGAGCCGGCGCGAGAGACAGAGAGCCGGCGCGAGAGCCGGCGCGAGAGACAGAGAGCCGGCGCGAGAGACAGAGAGCCGGCGCGAGAGACAGAGAGCCGGCGCGAGAGACAGAGAGCCGGCGCGAGAGACAGAGAGCCGGCGCGAGAGACAGAGAGCCGGCGCGAGAGACAGAGAGCCGGCGCGAGAGACAGAGAGCCGGCGCGAGAGACAGAGAGCCGGCGCGAGAGACAGAGAGCCGGCGCGAGAGACAGAGAGCCGGCGCGAGAGACAGAGAGCCGGCGCGAGAGACAGAGAGCCGGCGCGAGAGACAGAGAGCCGGCGCGAGAGACAGAGAGCCGGCGCGAGAGACAGAGAGCCGGCGCGAGAGACAGAGAGCCGGCGCGAGAGACAGAGAGCCGGCGCGAGAGACAGAGAGCCGGCGCGAGAGACAGAGAGCCGGCGCGAGAGACAGAGAGCCGGCGCGAGAGACAGAGAGCCGGCGCGAGAGACAGAGAGCCGGCGCGAGAGACAGAGAGCCGGCGCGAGAGACAGAGAGCCGGCGCGAGCGACAGAGAGCCGGCGCGAGCGAGAGCCGGCGCGAGAGGGAGCCGGCGCGAGAGAGAGCCAGCACGAGAGAGAGCCAGCGCGAGAGAGAGAGAGCCAGCGCGAGAGAGAGAGAGCCAGCGCGAGAGAGAGAGCCAGCGCGAGAGAGAGCCAGCGCGAGAGAGAGGGAGAGTGAGAGCCAGCACGAGAGAGAGAGCCAGCACGAGAGAGAGCGCCAGCGAAAGAGAGAGACAGCGCAAGAGAGAGCCAGCGCGAGAGAGAGAGCCAGCGCGAGAGAGAGCCAGCGCGAGAGAGAGAGAGCCAGCGCGAGAGAGAGCCAGCGCGAGAGAGAGAGCCAGCGCGAGAGAGAGAGCCAGCGCGAGAGAGAGAGAGCCAGCGCAAGAGAGAGCCAGCGCAAGAGAGAGCCCCAAAGCGAGAGAGAGAGAGGCAGCGCGAGAGAGGCAGCGTGAGAGACAGAGAGAGGCAGCACTAGAGACAGAGAGAGCCAGCACGATAGAGAGAGAGCCAGCACGAGAGAGAGAGCCAGCACGAGAGAGAGAGCCAGCACGAGAGAGAGAGAGTGAGCCAGCATGAGAGAGAGAGAGAGCCAGCACAAGAGAGAGAGAGCCAGTACGAGAGAGAGAGAGAGAGCCAGCGCGGAGAGAGAGAGAGAGCCAGCGCGAGAGAGAGAGAGAGAGAGAGAGCCAGTGCGAGAGAGAGAGAGAGAGCCAGCGCGAGAGAGAGAGAGCAAGCGCGAGAGACAGAGAGAGCCAGCACGAGAGAGAGAGAGCCAGCACGAGAGAGAGAGAGCCAGCACGAGAGAGAGAGAGAGAGCCAGCACGAGAGAGAGAGACAGCCAGCACGAGAGAGAGAGACAGAGAGCCAGCATGAGAGAGAGAGCCAGCACAAGAGACAGAGAGAGCCAAAGCACAAGAGAGAGAGAGAGCCAAAGCACAAGAGAGAGAGAGAGCCAGCACAAGAGAGAGACAGCGCGAGAGATAGCGCGAGAGAAAGCCAGCGCGACAGAGAGAGAGCAGTGCGACAAAGAGAGAGCCAGCGCGACAAAGAGAGAGCCAGCGCGACAAAGAGAGAGCCAGCGCGAGAGACAGCCAGAGAGAAAGAGAGCCAGAGAGAAAGAGAGCCAGCGCGAGAGAGAGAGCCAGCGCGAGAGAGAGAGAGAGAGCCAGCGCGAGAGAGAGAAAGCCAGCGTGAGAGAGCCAGCGCAACAGAGAGAGAGCCAGCGCAACAGAGAGAGAGCCAGCGCAACAGAGAGAGAGCCAGCGCAACAGAGAGAGAGCCAGTGCGAGAGAGAGCCAGCGCAAGAGAGAGCCAGCGCGAGTGAGAGAGAGAGCCAGCGCGATTGAGAGAGAGAGAGCCAGCGCGATTGAGAGAGAGAGAGCCAGCGCGAGTGAGAGAGAGACAGCCAGCGCGAGTGAGAGAGAGACAGCCAGCGCGAGTGAGAGAGAGACAGCCAGCGCGAGTGAGAGAGAGAGACAGCCAGCGCGAGTGAGAGAGAGAGAGCCAGCGCGAGTGAGAGAGAGAGAGCCAGCGCGAGTGAGAGAGAGAGAGAGAGAGCGCGAGTGAGAGAGAGAGAGCCAGCGCGACAGAGAGCGAGCCAGCGCGACAGAGAGAGAGCCAGCGCGACAGAGAGAGAGCCAGCGCGACAGAGAGAGAGCCAGCGCGACAGAGAGAGAGCCAGCGCGACAGAGAGAGAGCCAGCGCGACAGAGAGACAGCCAGCGCGACAGAGAGACAGCCAGCGCGACAGAGAGACAGCCAGCGCGACAGAGAGACAGCCAGCGCGACAGAGAGACAGCGCGACAGAGAGAGAGCCAGCGCGACAGAGAGATAGAGCCAGCGCGACAGAGAGATAGAGCCAGCGCGACAGAGAGATAGAGCCAACGCGACAGAGAGATAGAGCCAGCGCGAAAAAGAGAGTCAGCGCGAAGAGAGTCAGCGCGAAAAAGAGTCAGCGCGAAAAAGAGAGTCAGCGCGAGAGACAGAGAGTCAGCGCGAGAGAGACAGAGAGAGAGTCAGCGCGAGAGAGACAGAGAGAGAGTCAGCGCGAGAGAGACAGAGAGAGAGACAGAGAGAGCCAGCGCAAGAGACAGAGAGAGCCAGCGCGATGGACAGAGAGAGCCAGCGCGAGAGACAGAGAGAGCCAGCGCGAGAGACAGAGAGAGCCAGCGCGAGAGACAGAGAGAGCCAGCGCGAGAGACAGAGAGAGCCAGCGCGAGAGACAGAGAGAGCCAGCGCGAGAGACAGAGAGAGCCAGCGCGAGAGACAGAGAGAGCCAGCGCGAGAGACAGAGAGAGCCAGCGCGAGAGACAGAGAGAGCCAGCGCGAGAGACAGAGAGAGCCAGCGCGAGAGACAGAGAGAGCCAGCGCGAGAGACAGAGAGAGCCAGCGCGAGAGACAGAGAGAGCCAGCGCGAGAGACAGAGAGAGCCAGCGCGAGAGACAGAGAGAGCCAGCGCGAGAGACAGAGAGAGCCAGCGCGAGAGACAGAGAGAGCCAGCGCGAGAGACAGAGAGAGCCAGCGCGAGAGACAGAGAGAGCCAGCGCGAGAGACAGAGAGAGCCAGCGCGAGAGACAGAGAGAGCCAGCGCGAGAGACAGAGAGAGCCAGCGCGAGAGACAGAGAGAGCCAGCGCGAGAGACAGAGAGAGCCAGCGCGAGAGACAGAGAGAGCCAGCGCGAGAGACAGAGAGAGCCAGCGCGAGAGACAGAGAGAGCCAGCGCGAGAGACAGAGAGAGCCAGCGCGAGAGACAGAGAGAGCCAGCGCGAGAGACAGAGAGAGCCAGCGCCAGAGAGAGAGCCAGCGCGAGAGAGAGAAAGCCAGCGCAAGAGAGCCAGCGCGAGTGAGAGAGAGCCAGCGCGAGAGAGAGAGAGAGAGCCAGCGCGAGTGAGAGAGAGAGAGCCAGCGCGAGTGAGAGAGAGAGAGCCAGCGCGAGTGAGAGAGAGAGAGCCAGCGCGAGTGAGAGAGAGAGAGCCAGCACGAGTGAGAGAGAGAGCCAGCGCGAGTGAGAGAGAGAGAGCGAGCGCGAGTGAGAGAGAGAGAGCCAGCGCGAGTGAGAGAGAGAGAGCCAGCGCGAGTGAGAGAGAGAGAGAGCCAGCGCGAGTGAGAGAGAGAGAGCCAGCGCGAGTGAGAGAGAGAGAGCCAGCGCGAGTGAGAGAGAGAGAGCCAGCGCGAGTGAGAGAGAGAGAGCCAGCGCGAGTGAGAGAGAGAGAGCCAGCGCGAGTGAGAGAGAGAGAGCCAGCGCGAGTGAGAGAGAGAGAGCCAGCGCGAGTGAGAGAGAGAGCCAGCGCGAGTGAGAGAGCCAGCGCGAATGAGAGAGAGAGAGAGCCAGCGCGACAGAGGGAGAGAGAGAGCCAGCGTGACAGAGGGAGAGAGAGAGCCAGCGCGACAGAGGGAGAGAGAGAGCCAGCGCGACAGAGAGAGAGAGAGAGCCAGCGCGACAGAGAGAGAGAGAGACCAGCGCGACAGAGAGAGAGCCAGCGCGAACAGAGAGAGAGAGAGCCAGCGCGACAGAGAGAGGGCCAGCGTGACAGAGAGACAGCCAGCGTGACAGAGAGAGAGCCAGCGCGACAGAGAGAGAGCCAGCGCGACAGAGAGAGAGCCAGCGCGACAGAGAGAGAGCCAGCGCGACAGAGAGAGAGCCAGCGCGACAGAGAGAGAGCCAGCGCGACAGAGAGAGAGCCAGCGCGACAGAGAGAGAGCCAGCGCGACAGAGAGAGAGCCAGCGCGACAGAGAGAGAGCCAGCGCGACAGAGAGAGAGCCAGCGCGACAGAGAGAGAGCCAGCGCAAGAGAGTGCGCAAGCTTGAGGGACAGCCAGCGCGCGAGAAAGAGAGAGAAAGAGCCAACGCGAGAGACAGCAAGTGAGAGAGAGCCGGCACGAGAGAGAGAGAGAGTCAGCGTGAAAGAGAGAGAGAGTCAGCGGGAAAGAGAGAGAGTCAGCGGGAAAGAGAGAGAGTCAGCGGGAAAGAGAGAGAGTCAGCGGGAAAGAGAGAGAGTCAGCGGGAAAGAGAGAGAGTCAGCGGGAAAGAGAGAGAGAGTCAGCGGGAAAGAGAGAGAGAGTCAGCGGGAAAGAGAGAGAGAGTCAGCGGGAAAGAGAAAGACAGCCAGCGCGAGAGAGAGAGAGAGACCTGCGCGAGAGATAAAGCAAGCGAGAGAGAGTGCCAGCGCGAGAGAGAGAGAGTGCCAGCGTGAGAGAGACAGATATCCAGCGTGAGAGAGACAGAGAGCCAGCGTGAGAGAGAGCGAGCCAGCGTGAGAGAGAGCGAGCCAGCGTGAGAGAGAGCGAGCCAGCGCGAGAGAGAGAGCGCCAGCACGAGAGAGAGCGAGCCAGCACGAGAGAGCCAGCGCGAGAGAGAGAGCAGGCGCGCGCGAGAGAGAGGCAGCACGCGAGAGAGCACCAGCGCGCGAGAGAGAGAGCCAGCGCGCGAGAGAGAGAGCCAGCGCGCGAGAGAGAGAGCCAGCGCGCGAGAGAGAGAGCCAGCGCGCGAGAGAGAGAGCCAGCGCGCGAGAGAGAGAGCCAGCGCGCGAGAGAGAGAGCCAGCGCGCGAGAGAGAGAGCCAGCGCGCGAGAGAGAGAGCCAGCGCGCGAGAGAGAGAGCCAGCGCGCGAGAGAGAGAGCCAGCGCGCGAGAGAGAGAGCCAGCGCGCGAGAGAGAGAGCCAGCGCGCGAGAGACAGAGCCAGCGCGCGAGAGACAGAGCCAGCGCGCGAGAGACAGAGCCAGCGCAGGAGAGAGCGAGCCAGCGCAACAGAGAGAGCGCCAGCGCGACAGAGAGAGCGCCAGCGCGACAGAGAGAGCGCCAGCGCGACAGAGAGAGCGCCAGCGCGACAGAGAGAGAGCCAGCGCGACAGAGAGAGAGCCAGCGCGACAGAGAGATAGAGCCAACGTGACAGAGAGATAGAGCCAGCGCGACAGAGAGATAGAGCCAGCGCGAAAAAGAGAGATAGAGCCAGCGCGAAGAGAGATAGAGCCAGCGCGAAAAAGAGAGTCAGCGCGAAAAAGAGTCAGCGCGAAAAAGAGTCAGCGCGAAAAAGAGTCAGCGCGAGAGAGACAGAGAGTCAGCGCGAGAGAGACAGAGAGAGAGTCAGCGCGAGAGAGAGAGAGAGAGCCAGCGCGAGAGACAGAGAGAGCCAGCGCGAGAGACAGAGAGAGCCAGCGCGAGAGACAGAGAGAGACAGCGCGAGAGACAGAGAGAGACAGCGCGAGAGACAGAGAGAGCCAGCGCGAGAGACAGAGAGCGCCAGCGCGACAGAGAGAGTGCCAGCGCAACAGAGAGAGTGCCAGCGCAACAGAGAGAGTGCCAGCGCAACAGAGAGAGTGCCAGCGCAACAGAGTGCCAGCGCAACAGAGAGAGTGCCAGCGCAACAGAGAGAGTGCCAGCGCAACAGAGAGAGAGCCAGCGCAACAGAGAGAGGGCCAGCGCAACAGAGAGAGTGCCAGCGCAACAGAGAGAGCCAGCGCAAGAGAGAGTGACAGAGAGCCAACACGAGAGAGTGCCAGCGTGAGAGAGAGCCAAAGCGAGAGAGAGCCAAAGCAAGAGAGAGCCAAAGCAAGAGAGAGCCAAAGCAAGAGAGAGCCAAAGCAAGAGAGAGCCAAAGCAAGAGAGAGCCAAAGCAAGAGAGAGAGCCAGCGCGAGAGAGAGAGAGAGCCAGCGCGAGAGAGAGAGAGAGCCAGCGCGAGAGAGAGAGAGAGCCAGCGCGAGAGAGAGAGCCAGCGCGAGAGAGAGAGCCAGCGCGAGAGAGAGAGCCAGCGCAAGAGAGAGAAAGCCAGCGCAACAGAGAGAGCCAGCGCGAGTGAGAGAGAGAGAGAGCCAGCGCGAGTGAGAGAGAGAGAGCCAGCGCGAGTGAGAGAGAGAGAGCCAGCGCGAGTGAGAGAGAGAGCCAGCGCGAGTGAGAGAGAGAGAGAGCCAGCGCGAGTGAGAGAGAGAGAGAGCCAGCGCGAGTGAGAGAGAGAGAGCCAGCGCGAGTGAGAGAGAGCCAGCGCGAGTGAGAGAGAGCCAGCGCGAGTGAGAGAGAGAGAGAGCCAGCGCGAGTGAGAGAGAGAGAGAGCCAGCGCGAGTGAGAGAGCCAGCGCGAGTGAGAGAGCCAGCGCGAGTGAGAGAGAGAGAGCCAGCGCGAGCGAGAGAGAGCCAGCGCGAGCGAGAGAGAGAGCCAGCGCGAGTGAGAGAGAGAGAGCCAGCGCGAGTGAGAGAAAGAGAGCCAGCGCGAGTGAGAGAAAGAGAGCCAGCGCGAGTGAGAGAGCCAGCGCGAGTGAGAGAGCCAGCGCGAGTGAGAGAGCCAGCGCGAGTGAGAGAGAGAGCCAGCGCGAGTGAGAGAGAGCCAGCGCGAGCGAGAGAGAGAGAGCCAGCGCGAGCGAGAGAGAGAGAGCCAGCGCGAGCGAGAGAGAGAGCCAGCGCGAGTGAGAGAGAGAGAGCCAGCGCGAGTGAGAGAAAGAGAGCCAGCGCGAGTGAGAGAAAGAGAGCCAGCGCGAGTGAGAGAGCCAGCGCGAGTGAGAGAGCCAGCGCGAGTGAGAGAGCCAGCGCGAGTGAGAGAGAGAGCCAGCGCGAGTGAGAGAGAGCCAGCGCGAGCGAGAGAGAGAGAGCCAGCGCGAGCGAGAGAGAGAGAGCCAGCGCGAGCGAGAGAGAGAGAGCCAGCGCGAGTGAGAGAGAGCCAGCGCGACAGAGAGAGAGAGAGAGAGAGCCAGCGCGACAGAGAGAGAGAGAGAGAGAGCCAGCGCGACAGAGAGAGAGAGAGAGAGAGCCAGCGCGACAGAGAGAGAGGGAGCCAGCGCGACAGAGAGAGAGGGAGCCAGCGCGACAGAGAGAGAGCCAGCGCGACAGAGAGAGAGCCAGCGCGACAGAGAGAGAGCCAGCGCGACAGAGAGAGAGCCAGCGCGACAGAGAGAGAGCCAGCGCGACAGAGAGAGAGCCAGCGCGACAGAGAGAGAGCCAGCGCGACAGAGAGAGAGCCAGCGCGACAGAGAGAGAGCCAGCGCGACAGAGAGAGAGCCAGCGCGACAGAGAGAGAGCCAGCGCGACAGAGAGAGAGCCAGCGCGACAGAGAGAGAGCCAGCGCGACAGAGAGAGAGCCAGCGCGACAGAGAGAGAGCGCCAGCGCAAGAGAGCCAGCGCGAGTGAGAGAGAGTCAGCGCGAGTGAGAGAGAGAGAGCCAGCGCGAGTGAGAGAGAGAGAGAGAGAGCCAGCGCGAGTGAGAGAGAGAGAGAGAGAGCCAGCGCGAGTGAGAGAGAGAGAGAGCCAGCGCGAGTGAGAGAGAGAGAGCCAGCGCGACAGACAGAGAGCCAGCGCGACAGACAGAGAGCCAGCGCGACAGACAGAGAGCCAGCGCGACAGACAGAGAGCCAGCGCGACAGACAGAGAGCCAGCGCGACAGACAGAGAGCCAGCGCGACAGACAGAGAGCCAGCGCGACAGACAGAGAGCCAGCGCGACAGACAGAGAGCCAGCGCGACAGACAGAGAGCCAGCGCGACAGACAGAGAGCCAGCGCGACAGACAGAGAGCCAGCGCGACAGACAGAGAGCCAGCGCGACAGACAGAGAGCCAGCGCGACAGACAGAGAGCCAGCGCGACAGACAGAGAGCCAGCGCGACAGACAGAGAGCCAGCGCGACAGACAGAGAGCCAGCGCGACAGACAGAGAGCCAGCGCGACAGACAGAGAGCCAGCGCGACAGACAGAGAGCCAGCGCGACAGACAGAGAGCCAGCGCGACAGACAGAGAGCCAGCGCGACAGACAGAGAGCCAGCGCGACAGACAGAGAGCCAGCGCGACAGACAGAGAGCCAGCGCGACAGACAGAGAGCCAGCGCGACAGACAGAGAGCCAGCGCGACAGACAGAGAGCCAGCGCGACAGACAGAGAGCCAGCGCGACAGACAGAGAGCCAGCGCGACAGACAGAGAGCCAGCGCGACAGACAGAGAGCCAGCGCGACAGACAGAGAGCCAGCGCGACAGACAGAGAGCCAGCGCGACAGACAGAGAGCCAGCGCGACAGACAGAGAGCCAGCGCGACAGACAGAGAGCCAGCGCGACAGACAGAGAGCCAGCGCGACAGACAGAGAGCCAGCGCGACAGACAGAGAGCCAGCGCGACAGACAGAGAGCCAGCGCGACAGACAGAGAGCCAGCGCGACAGACAGAGAGCCAGCGCGACAGACAGAGAGCCAGCGCGACAGACAGAGAGCCAGCGCGACAGACAGAGAGCCAGCGCGACAGACAGAGAGCCAGCGCGACAGACAGAGAGCCAGCGCGACAGACAGAGAGCCAGCGCGACAGACAGAGAGCCAGCGCGACAGAGAGAGAGCCAGCGCGACAGAGAGAGAGCCAGCGCGACAGAGAGAGAGCCAGCGCGACAGAGAGCCAGCGGTACAGAGAGAGCCAGCACGACACAGAGAGAGCCAGAGCGACAGAGAGAGAGCCAGCGCGAAAGTGCGAGTGCCACCGCGAGAGTGAGAGTGCCAGCGCGGGAGAGAGAGAGAGCCAGCGCCAGAGAGAGAGCCAGCTCCAGAGAGAGAGCCAGCGCCAGAGAGAGAGCCTGGGAGAGAGAGAGCCAGCGAGAGAGAGAGAGAGAGAGCCAGCGCGAGAGAGAGAGAGAGCCAGCGCGAGAGAGAGAGAGAGCCAGCGCGAGAGAGAGAAAGCCAGCGCAAGAGAGCCAGCGCGAGTGAGAGAGAGAGAGCCAGCGCGAGAGAGAGAGAGAGCCAGCGCGAGAGAGAGAGAGAGCCAGCGCGAGAGAGAGAAAGCCAGCGCAAGAGAGCCAGCGCGAGTGAGAGAGAGAGAGCCAGCGCGAGTGAGAGAGAGTCAGCGCGAGTGAGAGAGAGAGAGCCAGCGCGAGTGAGAGAGAGAGAGCCAGCGCGAGTGAGAGAGAGAGAGAGAGAGCCAGCGTGAGTGAGAGAGAGAGAGCCAGCGCGAGTGAGAGAGAGAGAGCCAGCGCGAGTGAGAGAGAGAGAGCCAGCGCGAGTGAGAGAGAGAGAGAGAGAGCCAGCGTGAGTGAGAGAGAGAGAGAGCCAGCGCGAGTGAGAGAGAGAGAGCCAGCGCGACAGAGGGAGAGAGAGAGCCAGCGCGACAGAGGGAGAGAGAGAGCCAGCGCGACAGAGAGAGAGCCAGCGCGACAGAGAGAGAGCCAGCGCGACAGAGAGAGAGCCAGCGTGAGTGAGAGAGAGAGCCGGCGCGAGTGAGAGAGAGAGAGAGCCAGCGCGAGTGAGAGAGAGAGAGAGCCAGCGCGACAGAGAGAGAGAGAGAGAGCCAGCGCGACAGAAAGAGAGAGCCAGCGCGACAGAGAGAGAGATAGCCAGCGCGACAGAGAGAGAGAGAGCCAGCGCGACAGAGAGAGAGAGAGAGCCAGCGCGAACAGAGAGAGAGAGAGCCAGCGTGCGAACAGAGAGAGAGAGCCAGCGCGACAGAGAGAGAGCCAGCGCGACAGAGAGCCAGCGCGACAGAGAGAGAGCCAGCGCGAAAAAGAGAGATAGAGCCAGCGCGAAAAAGAGAGTCAGCGCGAGAGAGACAGAGAGTCAGCGCGAGAGAGACAGAGAGAGAGTCAGCGCGAGAGAGAGAGAGAGAGCCAGCGCGAGAGACAGAGAGAACCAGCGCGAGAGACAGAGAGAGACAGCGCGAGAGACAGAGAGAGCCAGCGCGAGAGACAGAGAGCGCCAGCGCAACAGAGAGAGTGCCAGCGCAACAGAGAGAGTGCCAGCGCAACAGAGAGAGTGCCAGCGCAACAGAGAGAGTGCCAGCGCAACAGAGAGAGTGCCAGCGCAACAGAGGAGAGTGCCAGCGCAACAGAGAGAGTGCCAGCGCAACAGAGAGAGTGCCAGCGCAACAGAGAGAGTGCCAGCGGCAACAAGAGAGAGTGCCAGCGCAACAGAGAGAGTGCCAGCGCAACAGAGAGAGTGCCAGCGCAACAGAGAGAGTGCCAGCGCAACAGAGAGAGTGCCAGCGCAACAGAGAGAGAGCCAGCGCAACAGAGAGAGGGCAGCGCAACAGAGAGAGGGCCAGCGCAACAGAGAGAGTGCCAGCGCAAGAGAGAGTGACAGAGAGCCAACACGAGAGTGCCAGCGTGAGAGAGCCAAAGCAAGAGAGAGCCCAAGCAAGAGAGAGCCAGCGCAAGAGAGAGAGCCAGCGCGAGAGAGAGAGCCAGCGCGAGAGAGAGAGAGAGCCAGCGCGAGAGAGAGAGCCAGCGCGAGAGAGAGAGCCAGCGCAACAAGAGAGAAAGCCAGCGCAACAGAGAGAGCCAGCGCGAGTGAGAGAGAGAGAGCCAGCGCGAGTGAGAGAGAGAGAGCCAGCGCGAGGTGAGAGAGAGAGAGCCAGCGCGAGTGAGAGAGAGAGCCAGCGCGATGTGAGAGAGAGAGAGAGCCAGCGCGAGTGAGAGAGAGAGAGAGCCAGCGCGAGTGAGAGAGAGAGAGCCAGCGCGAGTGAGAGAGAGAGAGCCAGCGCGAGTGAGAGAGAGAGAGCCAGCGCGGAGTGAGAGAGAGAGAGCCAGCGCGAGTGAGAGAGAGAGAGAGCCAGCGCGAGTGAGAGAGAGAGAGAGCCAGCGCGAGTGAGAGAGAGAGAGAGCCAGCGCGAGTGAGAGAGCCAGCGCGAGTGAGAGAGAGAGAGCCAGCGCGAGTGAGAGAGAGAGAGCCAGCGCAAGTGAGAGAGAGCCAGCGCGAGCGAGAGAGAGCCAGCGCCGAGCGGAGAGAGAGCCAGCGCGAGTGAGAGAGAGAGCCAGCGCGAGTGAGAGAGAGAGAGCCAGCGCGAGTGAGAGAGAGGAGAGCCAGCGCGAGTGAGAGAGAGAGAGCCAGCGCGAGTGAGAGAGAGAGCCAGCGCGAGTGAGAGAGCCAGCGCGAGTGAGAGAGAGCCAGCGCGAGTGAGAGAGAGCCAGCGCGAGCGTGAGAGAGAGAGTCAGCGCGAGCGAGAGAGAGCCAGCGCGAGCGAGAGAGAGCCAGCGCGAGTGAGAGAGAGCAGCGCGAGTGAGAGAGAGAGAGCCAGCGCGAGTGAGAGAGAGAGAGCCAGCGCGAGTGAGAGAGAGAGAGAGCCAGCGCGAGTGAGAGAGAGAGAGCCAGCGCGAGTGAGAGAGAGAGGGCCAGCGCGAGTGAGAGAGAGAAGGCCAGCGCGAGTGAGAGAGCCAGCGCGAGTGAGAGAGAGCCAGCGCGAGTGAGAGAGAGCCACGCGAGTGAGAGAGAGCCAGCGCGACAGAGAGAGAGAGAGCCAGCGCGACAGAGGAGAGAGAGAGCCAGCGCGACAGAGGAGAGAGAGGAGCCAGCGCGACAGAGAGGGAGCCAGCGCGACAGAGGAGAGAGCCAGCGCGACAGAGAGAGAGCCAGCGCGACAGAGAGAGAGCCAGCGCGACAGACAGAGAGCCAGCGCGACAGACAGAGAGCCAGCGCGACAGACAGAGAGTAGCGCGACAGAGAGCAGCGCGACAGACAGAGAGCCCACGCGACAGACAGAGAGCCAGCGCGACAGACAGAGAGCCAGCGCGACAGACAGAGAGCCAGCGCGACAGACAGAGAGCCAGCGCGACAGACAGAGAGCCAGCGCGACAGACAGAGAGCCAGCGCGACAGACAGAGAGCCAGCGCGACAGACAGAGAGCAGCGCGACAGACAGAGAGCCAGCGCGACAGACAGAGAGCCAGCGCGACAGACAGAGAGCCAGCGCGACAGACAGAGAGCCAGCGCGACAGACAGAGAGCCAGCGCGACAGAGAGAGAGCCAGCGCGACAGAGAGAGAGCCAGCGCGACAGAGAGAGAGCCAGCCGACAGAGAGAGAGCCAGCGGTACAGAGAGCCAACGGTACAGAGAGAGCCAGCACGACACAGAGAGAGCCAGAGCGACAGAGAGAGAGCCAGCGCGACAGTGCGAGTGCCACCGCGAGAGTGAGAGTGCCAGCGCCAGAGAGAGAGAGAGCCAGCGCCAGAGAGAGAGCCAGCGCCAGAGAGAGCGCCAGCGAGAGAGAGAGCCTGCGAGAGAGAGAGCCAGCGAGAGAGAGAGAGAGAGCCAGCGCGAGAGAGAGAGAGAGCCAGCGCGAGAGGAGAGAGAGAGAGAGCCAGCGCGAGTGAGAGAGATCAGCGCGAGTGAGAGAGAGAGAGCCAGCTCGAGTGAGAGAGAGAGAGAGAGCTAGCGCGAGTGAGAGAGAGAGAGAGAGAGCCAGCGCGAGTGAGAGAGAGAGAGAGCCAGCGCGAGTGAGAGAGAGAGAGCCAGCGCGACAGAGGGAGAGAGAGAGCCAGCGCGACAGAGGGAGAGAGAGAGCCAGCGCGACAGAGGGAGAGCCAGCGCGACAGAGAGAGAGCCAGCGTGAGTGAGAGAGCCAGCGCGAGTGAGAGAGAGAGAGCCAGCGCGACAGAGAGAGAGAGAGAGAGCCAGCGCGACAGAAAGAGAGAGCCAGCGCGACAGAGAGAGAGAGAGCCAGCGCGACAGACAGAGAGAGAGCCAGCGCGACAGAGAGAGAGAGAGAGCCAGCGCGACAGAGAGAGAGAGCCAGCGAGAACAGAGAGAGAGAGAGAGCCGTAGCGCGACAGAGAGAGAGCCAGCGCGACAGAGAGAGAGCCAGCGCGACAGAGAGAGAGCCAGCGCGACAGAGAGAGAGCCAGCGCGACAGAGAGAGAGCCAGCGCGACAGAGAGAGAGCCAGCGCGACAGAGAGAGAGCCAGCGCGACAGAGAGAGAGCCAGCGCGACAGAGAGAGAGCCAGCGCGACAGGAGAGATGAGCCAGCGCGACAGAGAGAGAGCCAGCGCGACAGAGAGGAGAGCCAGCGCGACAGAGAGAGAGCCAGCGCGACAGAGAGAGAGCCAGCGCGACAGAGAGAGAGCCAGCGCGACAGAGAGAGAGCCAGCGCGACAGAGAGAGAGCCAGCGCGACAGAGAGAGAGCCAGCGCGACAGAGAGAGAGCCAGCGCGACAGAGTGAGAGCCAGCGCGACAGAGAGAGAGCCAGCGCGACAGAGAGAGAGCCAGCGCGACAGAGAGAGAGCCAGCGCGACAGAGAGATAGAGCCAACGTGACAGAGAGATAGAGCCAGCGCGAAAAGAGAGATAGAGCCAGCGCGAAAAGAGAGATAGAGCCAGCCGCGAAAAAGAGTCAGCGCAAAAAAGAGTCAGCGCGAAAAGAGTCAGCGCGAAAAAGAGTCAGCGCGAAAAGAGTCAGCGCGAAAAAGAGTCAGCGCGAGAGAGACAGAGAGTCAGCGCGAGAGAGACAGAGAGAGAGCCAGCGCGACAGAGAGAAGCCAGCGCGACAGAGAGAGAGCCAGCGCGACAGAGAGAGAGCCAGCGCGACAGAGAGAGGAGCGCGACAGAGACAGAGCCAGCGCGACAGAGACAGAGCCAGCGCGACAGAGACAGAGCCAGCGCGACAGAGACAGAGCCAGCGCGACAGAGACAGAGCCAGCGCGACAGAGACAGAGCCAGCGCGACAGAGACAGAGCCAGCGCGACAGAGACAGAGCCAGCGCGACAGAGACAGAGCCAGCGCCGACAGAGACAGAGCCAGCGCGACAGAGACAGAGCCAGCGCGACAGAGACAGAGCCAGCGCGACACACGAGCCACCAGAGCCAGCGCGACAGAGACAGAGCCAGCGCGACAGAGAGAGAGCCAGCGCGACAGAGAGAGAGCCAGCGCGACAGAGAGAGAGCCAGCGCGACAGAGAGAGAGCCAGCGCGACAGAGAGATAGAGCCAGCGCGACAGAGAGATAGAGCCAGCGCGAAAAAGAGAGATAGAGCCAGCGCGAAAAAGAGAGATAGAGCCAGCGCGAAAAAGAGAGATAGAGCCAGCGCGAAAAAGATCAGCGCGAAAAGAGTCAGCGCGAGAGAGACAGAGAGTCAGCGCGAGAGAGACAGAGAGAGAGTCAGCGCGAGAGAGAGAGAGAGCCAGCGCGAGAGACAGAGAGAACCAGCGCGAGAGACAGAGAGAGACAGCGCGAGAGACAGAGAGAGCCAGCGCGAGAGACAGAGAGCGCCAGCGCAACAGAGAGAGTGCCAGCGCAACAGAGAGAGTGCCAGCGCAACAGAGAGAGTGCCAGCGCAACAGAGAGAGTGCCAGCGCAACAGAGAGAGTGCCAGCGCAACAGAGAGAGTGCCAGCGCAACAGAGAGAGTGCCAGCGCAACAGAGAGAGTGCCAGCGCAACAGAGAGAGTGCCAGCGCAACAGAGAGAGTGCCAGCGCAACAGAGAGAGTGCCAGCGCAACAGAGAGAGTGCCAGCGCAACAGAGAGAGGGCCCATCGCAACAGAGAGAGTGCCAGCGCAACAGAGAGAGCCAGCGCAAGAGAGAGTGACAGAGAGCCAACACGAGAGAGTGCCAGCGTGAGAGAGAGCCAAAGCGAGAGAGAGCCAAAGCAAGAGAGAGCCAAAGCAAGAGAGAGCCAAAGCAAGAGAGAGCCAGCGCGAGAGAGAGAGCCAGCGCGAGAGAGAGAGAGAGCAGCGCGAGAGAGAGAGCCAGCGCGAGAGAGAGAGCCAGCGCGAGAGAGAGAGCCAGCGCGCTGAGAGAGAGCCAGCGCGAGAGAGAGAGCCAGCGCGAGAGAGAGAGCCAGCGCGAGAGAGAGAAAGCCAGCGCAACAGAGAGAGCCAGCGCGAGTGAGAGAGAGAGAGAGCCAGCGCGAGTGAGAGAGAGAGAGCGCAGCGCGAGTGAGAGAGAGAGAGCCAGCGCGAGTGAGAGAGAGAGCCAGCGCGAGTGAGAGAGGAGAGAGAGCCAGCGCGAGGAGAGAGAGAGAGCCAGCGCGAGTGAGAGAGAGCCAGCGCGAGTGACCGAGAGAGAGAGCCAGCGCGAGTGAGAGAGAGAGAGCCAGCGCGAGTGAGAGAGAGAGAGCCAGCGCGAGTGAGAGAGAGAGAGAGCCCAGCGCGAGTGAGAGAGAGAGAGAGCCAGCGCGAGTGAGAGAGAGAGCAGCGCAAGTGAGAGAGCCAGCCGCGAGCGAGAGAGAGCCAGCGCGAGCGAGAGAGAGCAGCGCGAGCGAGAGAGAGCCAGCGCGAGCGAGAGAGAGCCAGCGGCGAGCGAGAGAGAGGCCAGCGCGAGCGAGAGAGAGCCAGCGCGAGCGGCGAGAGAGCCAGCGCGAGCGAGAGAGAGCCAGCGTGAGCGAGAGAGCCAGCGCGAGGTGAGAGAGAGAGCCAGCGCGAGTGAGAGAGGAGAGAGCCAGCGCGAGCGAGAGAGAGAGAGCCAGCGCGAGCGAGAGAGAGAGAGCCAGCGCGAGCGAGAGAGAGAGCCAGCGCGAGCGAGAGAGAGAGAGTCCAGCGCGAGCGAGAGAGAGAGAGCCAGCGCGAGCGAGAGAGAGAGAGCCAGCGCGAGCGAGAGAGAGAGAGCCAGCGCGAGCGAGAGAGAGAAGGCCAGCGCAGTGAGAGAGCCAGCGGCGAGTGAGAGAGAGCCAGCGCGACAGAGAGAGAGAGCCAGCGCGACAGAGAGAGAGAGCCAGCGCGACAGAGAGAGAGAGAGAGCCAGCGCGACAGAGAGAGAGAGAGAGCCAGCGCGACAGAGAGAGGAGAGGGAGCCAGCGCGACAGACAGAGAGCCAGCGCGACAGACAGAGAGCCAGCGCGACAGACAGAGAGCCAGCGCGACAGACAGAGAGCCAGCGCGACAGACAGAGAGCCAGCGCGACAGACAGAGAGCCAGCGCGACAGACAGAGAGCCAGCGCGACAGACAGAGAGCCAGCGCGACAGACAGAGAGCCAGCGCGACAGACAGAGAGCCAGCGCGACAGACAGCGAGCCAGCGCGACAGACAGAGAGCCAGCGCGACAGACAGAGAGCCAGCGCGACAGACAGAGAGCCAGCGCGACAGACAGAGAGCCAGCGCGACAGACAGAGAGCCAGCGCGACAGAGAGCCAGCGCGACAGACAGAGAGCCAGCGCGACAGACAGAGAGCCAGCGCGGACAGACAGAGAGCCAGCGCGACAGACAGAGAGCCAGCGCGACAGACAGAGAGCCAGCGCGACAGACAGAGAGCCAGCGCGACAGACAGAGAGCCAGCCGCGACAGACAGAGAGCCAGCGCGACAGACAGAGAGCCAGCGCGACAGACAGAGAGCCAGCGCGACAGACAGAGAGCCAGCGCGACAGACAGAGAGCCGAGCGCGACAGACAGAGAGCCAGCGCGACAGACAGAGAGCCAGCGCCGACAAAGAGAGAGCCAGCGCGACAGAGAGCCAGCGGTACAGAGAGAGCCAGCACGACACAGAGAGAGCCAGAGCGACAGAGAGAGAGCCAGCGCGAAAGTGCGAGTGCCACCGCGAGAGTGAGAGTGCCAGCGCGGGAGAGAGAGAGAGCCCAGCGCCAGAGAGAGAGCCAGCGCCAGAGAGAGAGCCTGGGAGAGAGAGAGCCAGCGAGAGAGAGAGAGAGAGCCAGCGCGAGAGAGAGAGAGAGCCAGCGCGAGAGGAGAGAGAGCCAGCGCGAGAGAGAGAAAGCCAGCGCAAGAGAGCCAGCGCGAGTGAGAGAGAGAGAGGCCAGCGCGAGTGAGAGAGAGTCAGCGCGAATGAGAGAGAGAGAGCCAGCGCGAGTGAGAGAGAGAGAGAGAGCCTGCGCGAGTGAGAGAGAGAGAGAGAGAGCCAGCGCGAGTGAGAGAGAGAGAAGAGCCAGCGCGAGTGAGAGAGAGAGAGCCAGCGCGAGTGAGAGAGATCCAGCGCGACAGAGGGAGAGAGAGAGCCAGCGCGACAGAGGAGAGAGAGAGCCAGCGCGACAGAGGGAGAGCCAGCGCGACAGAGAGGAGAGCCAGCGTGAGTGAGAGAGAGAGCCCAGCGCGAGTGAGAGAGAGAGAGAGCCAGCGCGAGTGAGAGAGAGAGAGAGCCAGCGCGAGTGAGAGAGAGAGAGAGCCAGCGCGACAGAGAGAGAGAGAGAGAGCCAGCGCGACAGAGAGAGAGAGCCAGCGCGACAGAGAGAGAGAGAGAGAGCCAGCGCGACAGAGAGAGAGAGAGCCAGCGCGACAGAGAGAGAGAGAGCCAGCGCGAGTGAGAGAGAGAGAGAGCCAGCGCGACAGAGAGAGAGAGAGAGCCAGCGCGGACAGAGAGAGAGAGCGCCAGCGCGAACAGAGAGAGAGAGAGAGCCAGCGCGAACAGAGAGAGAGAGAGAGCCAGCGCGACAGAGAGAGAGCCAGCGCGACAGAGGAGAGAGCCAGCGCGACAGAGAGAGAGCCAGCGCGACAGAGAGAGAGCCAGCGCGACAGAGAGAGAGCCAGCGCGACAGAGAGAGAGCCAGCGCGACAGAGAGAGAGCCAGCGCGACAGAGAGAGAGCCAGCGCGACAGAGAGAGAGCCAGCGCGACAGAGAGAGAGCCAGCGCGACAGAGAGAGAGCCAGCGCGACAGAGAGAGAGCCAGCGCGACAGAGAGAGAGCAGCGCGACAGAGAGGAGAGCCAGCGCGACAGAGAGAGAGCCAGCGCGACAGAGAGAGAGCCAGCGCGACAGAGAGAGAGCCAGCGCGACAGAGAGAGAGCCAGCGCGACAGAGAGAGAGCCAGCGCGACAGAGAGAAGAGCCAGCGCGACAGAGAGAGAGCCAGCGCGACAGAGAGAGAGCCAGCGCGACAGAGAGAGAGCCAGCGCGACAGAGAGAGAGCCAGCGCGACAGAGAGAGAGCCAGCGCGACAGAGAGAGAGCCAGCGCGACAGAGAGAGAGCCAGCGCGACAGAGAGAGAGCCAGCGCGACAGAGAGAGAGCCAGCGCGACAGAGAGAGAGCCAGCGCGACAGAGAGAGAGCCAGCGCGGACAGAGAGAGAGCCAGCGCGACAGAGAGAGAGCCAGCGCGACAGAGAGAGAGCCCCCAGACCCAGCGCGACAGAGAGAGAGCATGCGCGGCAGAGAGAGAGCGATGCGCAGCAGAGAGAGAGCCAGCGCGACAGAGAGTGAGCCAGCGCGACAGAGAGTGAGCCAGCGCGACAGAGAGTGAGACAGCGCGACAGAGAGTGAGACAGCGCGACAGAGAGTGAGACAGCGCGACAGAGAGTGAGCAGCGCGACAGAGAGAGATGCCAGCGCGACAGAGAGAGAGCCAGCGCGACAGAGAGAGTGCCAGCGCAACAGAGAGAGTGCCAGCGCAACAGAGAGAGTGCCAGCGCAACAGAGAGTGCCAGCGCAACAAAGAGTGCCAGCGCAACAAAGAGTGCCAGCGCAACAGAGAGTGCCAGCGCTAACAGAGAGAGAGTG